>JAUMHG010034706.1:0-11368 GCA_032359395.1 Enteromius anoplus
CGGATGCCGCAACTCACCGGTGATAACCCTGACTGTCTGCTTTTGCTCTATGTTTAATTAAACAGCTTTGCATCTAATTCCAAACGTCTCTTTGACTCTCTCAACGTGACAGTTAATAAATCGTGGCCACGACAAAACTAAATGAACCAAAGACGTCCCCTCCCGGTCACCGTAGGAAATTTACTAAATGAAAGTCTATCTATCTACCTCAACTTTAAGCCTTTTGTCATCTGTCCGGTAACTCTTGTCAAGCCAACATTCAAAGTTTGACATCTTTGTCATTTTGTCAAAAATCAGTTTTCACAGAACTGACCCAACTGCATTCCTGTCAGGACATTCTCTCAAAATAAAACTTAGCAATAGGAGATGTGGACTTTATTTTTACTTCTTAATTACTTTTTATATAATGTCATTAAGAAAAAGTACTTGAAAATGTACTGTAAATGTACTTCTTCATACATTTACATAAGGATACATGACATCAACAAGTAACAAAACAACTTGAAAAATGTTTGAAAAGATGTGTATGTTGTTACTGATACTGATGGAGCTCTCTGTCACATGCTTTCGTCCCCTTTCACACAAACAGGTTTCCAAAAAGCATAACATGAGAGCAGTAAACATTCATTACATCAAGCACGACAGGGATGAAATTGTCATCACTCTCTATCATTTCTTTCAAACAATATGTGAGTCTGGAGCACAAAAGAAGCCATAACTAGCATATATATATTAGCACGTATATATTTGTAGCAATAGCTAAAAGAAATTGTATTGTATATCAAAATGATAGATTTTCAAGCCAAAAATCATTAGGATATTAAAGGGTTAGTTTTCCTAAACTGAAACTTTTGTCATTAATTACTCTCCCTAATGTTGTTTCAAACCCAGAAGGCCTTCGTTCATCTTCAGAACACAAATTAAGATATATTGAATGAAATCACATCTAACCCTCCATTGACAGCAATACAACTGAAATGATCCCAGATCAAGAAACATAGTAAAACACCAGTAAAACAGTCCATGTGACATCAGTGGCTCAATTTCAGTTTTGCGACGCTAGGAGAATACTTTTTGAAATTATTAGTATCAATACTTAATAATTAATAATTAGTATTAGTTTGAAAGAAAACTAAAATAACATAAAAGTAACTTTGTAACTACATGTCAACTACATGTCAACTAATTCTTGTTAACTCACAACTACATGTCTACTAACTCTCAAAGTAGACTGTTAGGGTAGGTTTAGGGTTAGTAGGATAGGTTGACATATGGTTGTAAAGTTTCTGATAGTATGTTGTATGTTGTGGACCCATCAAAATAATGATGATATGCGATTTTTGCTTTCTTTGCACAAAATTAATATAACCATAGCTACTTTAGGGAACGAGACACTACGTTACTGCTCTGGTGACACCTCCTGCATGACCACACTCTGAATCTGCTGTTGCATCTGTCCAATGGTAAGACCGGCATCAGCCTTATGTCATGATGAACTGTGCTGTCATGGATACCTGAAATATGGCAATGAGATGCAGTGTACAAAGGTAGAAGGGGTAGACCATCCCTCAGCATTACAGATGTCCGATATTGGAACACCTGCAAAGAAGGCCTTGGAGGCCACCATACCATGGTGTGAGCCTTGACACCCATCAGTGAGGGCAGACCAAAGGATTCATAACAAGCTGTGATTGTCTTGAGAATCCAGCGGCTAATAGTGCACTTGGCAACAGGGCATCCTCTCCTCGGCAGACCAATGCACATGAGCAATTTGTCCGACTTTGTCCATGAGGCAGCTCTATGGACGTCCAGCGCTCAAACTTGACACATACGGTTGAGCTTCTTGTGGTCTGGATCCCTGAAGAGAGGAGGACAAAATGCCTGAAGTACGATGGGCTGTGGTGCAGTGGTGGGGACCTTTGTACTGTAAGCCGCTTGAGGGTAAAGGAAAGCTTTTGCCATGCCTGGCGCAAAGTCTAAAAATGACAGGGCCACTGAAATGGCCTGAAGGTCACCCACCATCTTAAAAGACGTAATTGCAAGCAAGAACATAGTCTTCATAGTCTCTCCTCCTAAACCTCCCGTAAAGAGGAGCAGGTACTCGTGGAGGGCTGTTCCCGCCCAGCAGCCCCCTGAGATAGAGACCGGCATTGGAGGAACCGCTGGAACGCCTCCACTTGTTTCTCTGCCTCCTGAAACCTGTTGAACAGGCCAGAAGGCAAAAGCTGAGTGTCTAGAAGGCAGACCCTGTCCTTGTCTTTCATGTCAGACAGGGTCAGCCATAAGTGCCTCTCAAATCGGTGGCCCTCCTAAGCTTAAAGATGTCATCAGAGCTCATGCATTCTGAATCATCCAGCTCCTTTAGCAGGTCGGCCTGGTACGCTTGTAATACTGCAATAGTATGCACACACCGGCCTGACCTGTTGCCTAATACTCCACTAGCGCTGATGTAGTGCAAAGCGGCTTCGTGGGCAAGACGGGAGCCTTCAGAGATAGCTAGCTAGCGTCTGCTCCACCTTCAGCATCGTCATCTATCCACAATCATTCAAACCCACCACATTATCATAGTAATCACTGGCAGGATTTTTAATTAGCGCTATGCATTGCTAAGAACTTCACTTGGATAAATTTAAAGGCGATTATCCCAATATTTCGATTTTTTCACTCTCTGATTCCAGATTTTGAAATAGTTTCTCTGCCAAATATAGTCCTAAACCATACATCAATGGAAAGCTTCTTTATTCAGTATAAATCTTTATAGACTGAACAAAATTATAAACACAACACTTTTGCTTCCATTTTTCATGAGCTGAACTCAAAGATGCTGATTAGTTCTAAAATATTTAGTTTTACAGTATAGAATAACAGTCCGTATCTGGTATGACCGACATTAACCTCACACAGTGCAATATAGTTGATCAGGTGGTTGATTGTGGCCTGTGCAATGTTGCTCCACTCCTCTTCATTGGCTATGCATGAGGCTCCGGCCACGGTAGATCCTCCTCCGACTCCGCTTGTGAGAGCTCTTTTGACTTGCCTAAACTTGCTGCTGACATTTACCGGCTAAACAGCAGCTCAGTATTATTATGTTTTGTTATTGTGTTTCCAAGGGGATAAGCTCTTTTAATTGTATTTCAAAATAATTTTGTACCCTAAAACATACAAACAAGTTTTTCAAGACTTTAAATAACAATGTTAAATAGAGGTTAAATAATTAGGTTGTAGCTCAGCTGAATTATTAAAAAGTATAAATAAAAAATATTACAATACACATTATTCCTTTAAATATGCCAAAACAGTTTACATAACATTACTGTAATTACGTCAGTTTCCGTGAAGTGTGTTGTTTGTTGAGATGTTTACATCATCTGAGATCTGGCTGAATACAGCAAGCTTAAGAACTATGCCTAGGAAGGGTAATAAAGACGATAGACAGAACGTCTGAAGGGTCAAGAGTCGCTTTTATTTCAGTATAGGTGTGTCACTGATGTACTTTGGACACCAAAAGGCGGCATTTATCAAATTAATGTGCTACTTAGATATAGTATATGCATATACACTTTTATTTATTCTTTTCAATATTTGTCATTTATTTATTTATTTATCACATAATATGTTAATACATATATTGCCTGTGTATACCCCATGTTTTCAGAGATGTGTCTGTGAAATAGTTTTATTATTCAATGAGTAGGAATTATGATCAAGTCCACAGACATTTTATCTCATATTTAAACATTGTATTTTGTTCAACGTATATTTATTTCAAAAACGTATATATCACTGTGTTTACTTAATGTAGACCCTGTAAGCTTTGCTGCCAGCTAGAAGCTTTTTCATGTGTTGCTTACTGTAGTGAATCCTCTCCAATCTTTAAAATAAGTGTTATCTTTAATTAAGATATGATGCCATAGTGATGCCATATCCATAAAGCTGAAAGAGTTACGAAAGTACCTTACTGTCACGCTCTGAGACCACAGACAAGAGGGAATTCGAATGAGGTGAGTTTATTTCGTGCACAAACACAGGAATAACTTCTTAGCCATCAAACTTCAGTGTAGTGAGATAAGTATCAACTAAAGTCAACAAAAGTCAAGCAGGCTCTTAGCCAGTGGGTATTTCAGGTGAGTAAAACAGGTTGACATTGGAGACACAGCAATTCAAACAGGTCAGTATCAGGTAAGTAGAATACTCAGTCTTTAGAAGGGGAAGGTTCAGTCTTTCAAGCCACAGATGTCACAATTGTCTCAGAAACAGATCCAGCAGATACGGAGCAGAGGCAGGTAAGAAAGAGCGTCTAACCTTGAGCTCAGCCAACAACTGTTGCGCTGAGCGATCTTTTAAGCAGTGCCGCTGATTCCCAACAGGTGTCAGTAATCGGGAGATAATGAGCGAGTCACTGGTGTTTGCGTGCTCTCTACAGTGGCTGACTCTGGATCAGGTGAGTGAGCATGAGGTTGCGTGAGCATCGATTGAGAGTTCTCTGTGGGTGCTGTTTCTGGATCAGGTGAGTATGATTGTGTGACACTTACATATTACATTATATAACATTTCTAGGTAAATGTAGGAATGGTGATATAAGAATACAGAATCAATGTAAATCTTCCATTTAGTGTTAACTTAAAGTGCCCCTATTATGCCTTTTCAAATATGATCTTTCATGCAGTGTGTCATGTAGCTGTATGTGAACATAAACTATCTGCAAAGTGTGTCTGTCAAAGTTTTTGTCAATCAAAAAACAAAAGAATTGGCTCACATTCACCTAAACAAGTCGCCAGCAATTCGAATCTTTTTCTGTTATGTCACAAAGTAACATATTTGCATAAAGTCCACCCACGTTCTACGCCGCAAACAACTTGACAGTACAATTTACACGTGGATTACACAATGTCAAGAAGACGCTGTATCCTGCACTGTCATTCAGTTATGACAATAGGCGGTTGGTTCCTTTTCGGGAACTCGAGCTGCATCATAACGCTTTGGGAACGCTGACATCAGCCTTTCTGTCATTCAGAACCGCGCTCTGTGCTTTCTCTGTTGTTCTGTCCTAGCTTAAAAGTGTTTGAAATTGAAAGTTAAAATTGAAAGTATGTCTCTCAGTAGAAAGTGCAAGCAAGGCAAGCCACGCTTGTTAAAAAGATGTGCGTCCCCATTTCCGTGTTACATTACTGTTGGGGATTCGCACTCTCTTTGCGTGGCTTGCCCGGGAGCGGAGCATGCAGTGGCAGCGCTCGTTGAGTCTAATTGCCCGCATTGTGAGCGTCTGCTGCTGCCTTCTCTCTGCTCCTGAAAAGCCCTTTTTGACAACGGGGCTTTTCTTGGCGAGTCTTGCGGTTCGGGTCCCACTTCTGCCAAGGCAGAGCGGAGCTTGCGATCGTGGGGCTCGCAGCTCCATCTACATGGGGAAATGAAGACGAATACAGCTCTATCTCCTTCCTCTCCCTCCAGATCGAGCGCTCGCTCAGCAGAGGCGGATGCAAGCTCTGAAACAACTCCTGCGGTGCAGAGTCTGTGGATGAGGAAAGTGTAAATGAGCCTCTGCCCCAGTCACAAAGCTTTGAGTTATTGGAGGTGGTCACTCGTGCAGTTTATAATTTAAAATTAGACTGGCCCACTGTAAAGCAAGCCGAGCCACGTACTAGTAAACTTGATTAACCTTTTTTTATGTGCTCGGGCGCTAACTGCACACAGGAGCCTACAGTTTTTCCCTGATCTGCACACCGAGGTGTGTAGTTCATGGGCTAAACCTTACTCAGCACGCATCTTTGTTCCTTCCAGTAATTATTATGGGAATACGGTGGGGGGTGAATTGGGCTACAGAGCGATGCCACGGGTGGAACAGAGGTTAGCAAACTATCTGTCCTGGAATGAGGCGTCGTCTCTGAAAGCCCCTGTCTTGCCCACTAAATCATTGCATACTACATCAGCATTAGTGGGCAAAGGGTACTCAGCAGCGGGTCAGCCTAGTGCGTGTCTGCATACAATTACTATATTACAGTGTACCTGACCTGCTGCAAGATGAGACCGAACGAGTGAACTCAGACAACATCTCAGAGCTCAGGAGTGCCACAGATTTGTCTCTCAGTGCCACCAAGGAGACCGCCTGTGCCATTGAGTGCTCCATGGCAGCAATGGTGGCTGCGGAGAGACACCTTTGGCTAACTTTATCCGATATGAAAGAAAAAGTTTGCCTTCTGAACGCCCTGCTTTCGCCTTCTGGCCTGTTTGGCGACGCCGTAAACTCCGTCATTGCGGAAACATTCCAGCGGTACCTCCCGCACTGGTCTCTCGCTCAGAGTGCCCGCTCCTCACATCGAGAGGCTCAGAAACAGAGCATGGCCTCAAATTCAGTTCGCTCATCTCCACCGTGCTTTTGCGGTCTTATTCTTATTCTGGCAGGTCCCGAGCAGGCTCTGGTTATGGAACAAGAGGTAGACACTTGAGGATGGAGGCCATCGAGGTGGTCCCTCCTCATCAAAGAGAATCCGGGTTCTACACTTGGTAATTCATAGTTCCCAAAAAGGATGGAGGGCTGAGGCACATCTTAGATCTAAGGCTACTGAACCGCTCAGTCAGTCAGCTAAAGTTCAGGATGCTGACTTTAAATCAAGTCGTGACTCAAATTAGGTCAGAGGACTGATTTGTTACGATAGATCTAAAAGATGCGTACTTCCACTTATCCATTCTTCCATGTCACAGGAGGTTCCTGAGGTTTGCTTTCGGGGGCAAAGCATACCAATATCAGGTTCAGCCCTTAGCAATCTCCCCCCACACATTTACAAAGATAGCAGATGCAGCTCTAGCTCCGCTACGACTTCCGGGAATTCGCATATTAAACTATATCGACGACTGGCTGATACTAGCTCAGTCGGAGAGCGAGGTGATAAGACATCAAGATGTCGTCCTAGCTCACATAAAATGGCTGGGGTTAAGATTAAACGCCAAGAAAAGTGTGCTTTCTCCGCCTCAGAGGACCACTTATCTAGGTGTAATATGGAATTCGACCACGATGCAGGCACAAATGTCCCCTGCTTGAGTAGAATCGATTCTCAAAACAGTCAAGTGAGTAAAAGAAGGCTGGTCAGTCACTGTAAAAGAGTTTCAAAGACTACTGGGCCTGATGGCAGCAGCATCCAACGTGATACCTCTTGGCCTAATCAGGGCCAAGTGAAGCAAATTTGGAGACGATTTTATTAGGCAGATTTGGACCTCTTCGCAAGTCACTAGAATGCACAATGTCCCCTCTGGTTCTCTCTAGCTCCTCCAGCTCCCCTGGGACTGAACGCTTTGGAACAGACCTAGCCTAGGCTATGTCTGTACCAGGGCTTGACATTGGTACCCGCCCACCCGCCAAATGCAGATAAAATTCGGCTGTGGCAGATAAAAACTTTAGTCTACCTAGCCACTTTGGCGGGTAGTTTATTCTTTGGTATGACAATATATTTTTGTTGTAGTTTTCTCTTAAGGCATCAGATATAATAAACGCATTGCAACGTAATATTATGTGCATAAAACTCCATACTCCATAAAAAGCACCTATATCAACATTCTGATACAAATTGTTTAGAACGTGCGTTAACGTCTCTTTTAGCAGTGATAACCTGCCGACAAAATGTCTGACTCATGAACAAACAGTTTTATTAAGTTGTAAATTTTTATACTATTTTTATATTTTTACTTACAGTTGTTTTTATGTATTTATTTATTTTTGAGACTTTTTATCAGAATGTCGAATTATTCATTAACTAGAATGAATTTGTCAAAGCTGTTCTCAACATTAAAAATTTGTCACTTTTAGACAAATCCGAAGCAAAATCTGTGCTAAACAGGGCATGGCATTAACACAATATTATACATTAAGCAACATTACATGACCAAGTCAATGAAGTTCCCTGAAAACCACTATTGCAAATTTCACATTATAGCCTATACATTATAGGATTATTAAATTTTAGTTCAGTATTCAAATTTGAATTTATTGAAATGGTATATTGTTGAGTGTGTTTGCTCCATTTGTTTAATGAAAATAGTTCGAGATCACAGCAGAACAGTTGCAAATATACAACACAATGAGCAGCACTGTTTTTTTTAATGAATGATTCGTGTTTTTGAATTTTGAAACATTTGAGTCAATAATTTAGTGATCAATTCAGGCACTTCTTTATTCTTAAATGATTCTCAGCCATCTGAACTAGAGTGCGGATCGGGCTGCATTTTTCTGTCCGAGCCTGGCCCGCGTCCGACAGAGCAGTAACCAACCCGACCCGAGCCCGACAGGCATTAAGATATTTATGTCCGAGCCCGATCCAGTTAAAATAACATTTTTTTTTTCATACTAATGATGCATGCACTTTTTTGCGTGGAAAGCCCGCTTTTATAAAGCAACTGTAGAAAGGCTTACGGAAATGTCAACAGATGAGAGCATCAGCACACATGGGGCAAAAAGCACACATTCGCGCTGATATGACCGAGGCCGACCCAAACCAGAGCATCCTTTCTAAATATCTGTCTGAACCCGGCCCGTCGGGTTCGGGTATCCATCCTCTAGTCTGAACGAATCGTTTGTAGGCTTCAATGACTGATTTATTAAAATAGTCACTTGCTGTCACTGGCAGTTTACTATATTAGGCTACTTTCATCTTTTCTTCCATGATTTCATATATATGTATACACTACATGTATATTAAAACACCAAACTCAACATTATGCTGTTATAAGTTTGCCTGCAAGTGTAAGCATTCATGCTATATTTTGGCTACTTATAACTGTCATAAATGCATCTGAATGCTGCTTTTGTTTCTTCTGCAGTGGAATAATCAATTTAGTTCTGGCGAGAGTGTGCCGGGACGTGGTCATTATACTACTTGTAGCGCCATTCTGAATATGGTTTTCAGACCTGATTTCCCTTCTAGACGGGCCTCCATGGGAGATTCCGGTCAGGAGGAACCTTCTCTCACAGGCAGGGGACACCATCATGCACCCTCGCCCGGAGTTGTGGAAACTGCGAGTGTGGCCTCTGAGGGGGCAGAACTCGTAGCCTCAGGTCTCTCAACCGAGGTTGTTGAGACCATCCTCCAATCCAGAAATATTTCACCTCATGGTGCAGAGAACGTCAGCAAGATCCTATCAACTGCCCAGTTGGTAAAATTCTTGAATATTTGCAGACTGGATTCCCTGCTGGGGTATCCCACTCTACTTTAAAGGTGCATGTGGCAGCAATATCAGCTTACCTCTCACCGTATAATGGTAAAACAGTGGGCAAACACCCTCTAGTAATACGCTTCCTCCACGGTGCACTGAGGATAAGACCGCCAGTGCGATCCAGAGTATGTGAACGGAGTGGAGCAGCAAGAATTTCCGCTCCGCACTCCCTCCCCGCTCCCTCCTTACTTGTTTCTCGCTCCATGAAAAAAATTTTAAATTATTTTTATATCGAACCTCTGTGCATTCAGTGGAAAACAAATACACAATACTCTGAGATAAAAATCCACGTTGTCTTGAGCCGGGTTTGATTTGGTTTTCTCTTGATTTGGTGTTTTTTCTGTCTCTTCATTAATCTCCCAGCTGCTGCTAGTTGCAATCAGTGCGCTCTGCACTACTCTCTACACACCTGTTTTTAGTCAGTGCTGATCAGCGTCTCTATTTCTCCCTGTGTGCCTTTGCTCTCTTTGTCTGACGATTAATGTGTCTACCGATTGTGTCTGTGACTGTGCCCACCTCGTGTGCTGTCCTGTCCGTCTGCCCGGTTCGTACGTGTTCTTTTTCTAACTTCTATTTTTGCTTAGAATTACCCGAGTCCGATCACAGGACCGAGGAGTCCAGCGCGGTTGGGGACCGTTCTTTATCCAGCCCTGTGGTGAGGGAGGAGCACGTTACAATAGCAAATCTGAGATCCTCCGGGGAGAACCCGTTTTTTGAATTTCTGAATGGACTATTTTGTTTGTTTTCCCTGCAAGCAGAAGACGGCAGGTTTTTGTTCCAAGAGACTGTTGTTTATTTTGGCTCATCCTTTAATTCCGACACGCAGTGAGCGGTTTCGGAGCCTTGCATCAACAATCCCGCATGTTATTCCGGACAGTCCGCTGAGTGTCGGGCATTCCTTACCCAGTGTGAGGTTGTTTTCTCCCTGCAGCCATCCACATACGCTGAGGATCAGCGCGCATCACCTATGTGCTGTCTCTCCTGGTTGGCAGAGCTCGCGACATAGGCCGTGGCAGTCTGGCAGGCTGAGGCTCGTTGCTGCTCCAGATACTCCTTGTTCCGTGAGGAGATGATAAAGACTTTTGAGTCCTCAGGCTTGGAGGCGTCCCGTCAGCTTATCTCTCTGCGCCAAGGGAGGCGTTCGGTGGTGGATTACGCAATTGAGTTTCGCACCCTTGCCCTGACTGCACGGTCCATTCATCAAATATAGATTGCTAACAACATTCTGCAAACTTCTGTGCTTGAAATTGCAGCTCTACACTTGTGATTAGAAAATCAGTAAAATCTTTTCAAAGGAAGTAATGTCTTTACTTGGAAGCCGTCTTTAAAAATGCCTCTCATGCAGCTTTTTCAATCATAAGTACAGCTCCTGTTTCTTTGAAATTCTCCAAAGCTGTTCTCCAAGCCTCATAAGCCACATAAAATGTGAACAATTTCATTCTTCTTTTTAAAACATGAATGGAGCTGGCTAATCGACTGGATCGGTCTTTCGTCCGCTGTTGTTGGGCGCGCCTCTCCCGCGCCGAGGAGGACACTCCACGTTTTTCCTCATCCTCTTCTGCTCCGCACACTGAGGAGCCCATGCAACTGGGGCGTTTTCAAATTTCCCCTGAGGAGCGTCAGCGTCGCATACAGGGGGCCCTCTGTATGTACTGTGGTGCTAAGGGTCATCGAGTATCAACCTGCCAGGTAAAAGCTTCCTGATCATATTCAGCACGTCCGCCAGGTGCTACGGAGATTATTAGAGAACCGGTTATTCGTCAAGGCTGAGAAGTGTGCCTTTCATGTCGAGTCAGTCTCCTTCTTGGGATCGATCATTTCTGCCCAGGGCATAAGTATGGATCCCACTAAGGTGCGCGCGTTTCTCGAATGGCCAGTCCCCGATTCCCACCTGGCTCTTCAGCGTTTTCTGGGCTTTGCAAACTTTTATAGGCGATTTATTCGCAATTTTAGCCAGATCGCTGCTCCCCTCTCCGTGCTCACGTCAACTAAGATGGGCTTTGTCTGGTCCGAATCCGCTAATGATGCGTTTGAGCGGCTTAAGAGAGAATTCACCTCTGCTCCCATCCTCTACACCCCGGATCCATCCAAACCTTTCGTGGTAGAGGTTGATGCATCTGAGGTGGGTGTGGGAGCTATTCTCTCTCAACGCTCTCCTAGTGATGAT
>JAUMHG010034707.1:0-11368 GCA_032359395.1 Enteromius anoplus
TATTTTGTGTCGGGGCGGCCTAGAGAGAGACTGGTAGGGGCGATTTTTTGAAGCGAGAGATGAAGGTGCAGCGTTGGCAAAGATCGGTCACTAATTGCCCTTTTTGGAAGCCTTCGTGCATTTTTTGGGTGAGTTCGAGGCCCATGATTTGGCCGAAAGGCATCTCAAAAACATTCCCCAGCTTGTTGCCGGCCTCTTTATCCAAACAGCAGGCCACCACACGGCCATCGGCGTGAATACCGACGTGTTGGGAGAGAGCGTGGCAGAAGCCTTTCTCTGAAATAAAAGGTGCTGAGAGAGAGGGCCACTCGAAGCGTGTGTCGAAGTGGAAGTAGGCACGCCCGATAATATTCTTCGAGCGACGATGCGCGACGTCCACACGCTCATTTACACCGATGTTGAAGTAGCCTTGGATCTCATCCATGAAGTCTTGGTTTTCGTCTTTTGTTCCGGTGGTCGTCGGTAGATTCCACAGACGGAAATTCACATAGAGTTCAGGTTTTTCCTGGAGGGCGAGTTTGGTGAAATCTAGAACCTCATAGAGGTACGGACGCCAGTCTTTACCGGGGAAATTATCCTTGAACGAGTGAAGCGAGAAATTAATTTGGCGTAAGCTCGACTTGAAAAACACATCGCTGTGAAATTTCCCCAGCAGTGTCCCGTTGGTGGTGAGCTGGACGGGCATATTCTGGCGCGTGCATTCGGCGAGTATGGCAGGAAACTCTGGATGAGAGAGGGGTTCACCCATGAGATGGAGGCACACTTCATCCGTGTGGGGCGCTACATCGGTTAAAACTTGTTTAAACTGGGCCAGGTTCATGACCTGCTTCGGACGTTCCACCTCAGGGCAGAACGTACACTGCAGATTGCAGATATTGGAAATCTCAATGTAGACCCGGCGAAAGCGTTTCATGTGCCGGCGTTATACCCCTGGGGTCCTGTAATTTCTACTGGTCCAGGGCCATTTTCTCCAGGAAATCACAGGGATTGCTAAAATGCCTCACGTCTAACTAAAGGATCCTGCATGCGTTCGTTCAAAAGTGTCTCACTTGGAATCTGCTGTGCGCTCTTAGCGACTCCGGTTTTTGCGGACATCGTGAAGACTCGCATCACCCAAGTGCCAACCGGCACAACCAGCGCACAAGTGATTGGTTTGGTGAATACACGAGTAGGTACAAGCTTTAGACCTGGAGATTTTTCTCTGGTTGAGCGCACGACATTGGCGACGTCGAATTTTGAAATGCTTGTTCAAATGCGTGCCGGCAAACCGATCATGGGAACTCGTCTTCGCATTTGGAAAAATAAAATGGGCCAAATCATTGTGGCCGAAGCGCACGTAGATAAACCTTCGCTCTTGAATGGTTTTGGTTTGCTCGCCAAGTCCACTGAGCGTTTCTTGCAGAAAAACTATTTAGAGAACCCAGGGAATCTTGCCAAGCAAGTTCAGATGGTTCGCAAAGTCCTCGTCGGGCACCACGATTCTACTGTGGCGACTTTTGAACATGAAGATTTGTGGCAAGATAACGCCTTCGTGCGTGTGTTCACCGGACTTGGTCAGCGGGGTACTCACACCGTGAGCTACCTTCACTCATCTGGTAAAATCATCGCGAGCAACTACCGCGAACACCATCAGGCCGAGCTTCCGACTATCGAAGCGATGGGCTACAAAGTTTACGAGCAAAACTGGTACAACCCACTTGAGACCATGGAGCCAGAAGTTCTCGAGTTGAAATATCTGAACGATAAAGTGGTCGCGCAAGAAAATGACCCTTTTGCGATTCTTACGACCGGGCCTTTGTTGCGTAGTAAGTATGATGAGCAGCGTGGTTCAACTGCGGAAGGCGTTCAACAGGGTTTCTGGAGCTACGCACTTTTGAGTGCCATGGCCGATGATGCGGGCAAAAAAATTGTTCCAGCTGATAACAGTTTCACCGCTCCGCAAGGCCTCGTGCTCGATGGGCGCTACGTCAGCATCAACGTCCACCCAGGTGCCAAAAAAGTCGTTCCAGCTACCACTATCCCTTGGCGCTATGGCGCAGATATTCAGCAAGACATGGTCCCCCTCATGAATGGGGATTTGGCCGTGCTCTTTAAAACTGGTTTGCGTGGTCGCACTTACGGTTCGCCAGCTGAATTGATGACTGCACCCGTGCGTGATGCGAATCACAGTGTGGAAGCTTATTTGAAAGACGGTGCCGACCAGGTCCAGGTTTACTGGGCCGTGACAGAGATGATGGAGAAGTTGCAGATCTTGGGCTTCACTGATCCAGAGATTTCAAAACGTAAGTTCCAAGCATACCTGTACAACCCGGATCCGTTCTACAAGAACAACGCGTTCTACATAAACGACACGATCAACTTCACGACATACACGCCGAGTGCTTCAAACTTCGCACGTGATAACACCACCATCTGGCATGAGATTGGCCACGGTATTATCGATCGCCTCTTGGGTGAAATTAGTTTGATCAAAGGTGAAGGCTTCCACGAAGGCATCGCTGACTTCTTAGCCGAAGTTGTGTTGCAAGCGACTTCCTACCAACGTGAGTTCCCTGGTCGCGCTGGCCAGCGAATCTACAACGTATCGGCATTTAACTTCGCTAACGAAGCTCATGATGATGGTGAAGCTTTCGGTGGTTTGATGAAAGACATTCTGGATCGTGCCATTAATAAATGGGGCAAAGACGGTCTCTACAAAACGGCCGACCTGACATTTGAGGCCATGCGCTTCACTCGCGGTCATCCTGCTTTGGATGAACAAGAATGGGTTGAGAAGCTTTTATTTGCTGATTCACGCGCGAATCTTCGCCGTGAGGCGGGTGAGTTCCGTCAGTTGATTGAAGAGAGCTTAGCGCCGAGAAACTTCTCTGCTGATGGCAAAGACTTGGCGAGCATGCTGGTGAAAATTGATGAGCAGGTTCTCAAGCGTGGTGGCATCGGCGGTCGCAATTCACCGATGTACCGCCCGAAGGGATCTGAAAGCCGCTTTGTGATGAAAGTGCGTTTGCTTGATGGCAAGAACTTCAAGTTCACATACCCGCTCAAAATTAAAGTGGCCGCTGGTAATGGTGCTGAGGGCCCGATTGATTGGATTGATGAAGATCTCGGCAGCAAGACCATTACGCTCAATAGCGCTAATGAAGAAGCGCTGCTCGAGATGGGAACAACAGGTAACTGTGATGTGCAGAATTTAGGCAACACTTGTCGTGAGTCGATGTTTATCGAAGCTTACGCCGAAGGTGATAAGAAACCTCGTGCTCGTCAGCGTATCTACATTCAGCTGGGAACACCGATCGCTTTTAACTAGTCTTACGGTCTTTGGGAGGCCAATTGGCGGTTACGCTGATGATGGCCTTCCACAGATTTCCAAAGGTCCTTGGCGCCTCGGCCAAGACTCGCCAGCACTTGCGGAACAATCACTTCTTTATTCAGCAACCAATGAGTTGTGTCGGTGCGGTACTCGTACTTCAACTCAGTACTCATGTCTGACAGCTTCTTGAGTGTGTAGGTCGTTGTGAGGCGATCGTAAGAATAGTCGTGTGGCAACGGAGCTGACACAAGCCAGTTCTTGGCTTCATCTTCAGTGAGCATCTCTTGGCGAATCTCGATGGTCTCACCGTTGTTGTGACTAAATTCTCTCACGAGCTCTTGGTATTGATAGGAGCCGCGGTTGTAACCACGACGAGAGAGGATGTAGTGATCGGTTTCACCTTGCAGTGGTGCTTGTTGTTTCAAGTTGCGCTCAACTCGTGTTTCAATGATCGACTCATTGGGAAAAGCACAACGAGTGTCTTGGCCAATCCATTGGCGACGTTTGCTATGTATGTTGTTGCACTTCTCAGTGAAGTTCACGATGCCCGCGCGCACCTCATTGATGGAAGCGGGAATGATGTGAGTGAAGGTGGCGCGGTAGGCGCGCACATTGTCGCTTTTACCGGACTCAACAGTGATGCCTTGGAATTTATCTTTGCGATCGAACTGGACCTCCGTGGCCCAAGCTGAAACAGTGCTTACGAGCAGAATGCCTGCCATCCAAATCTTCATCCGCCATCCTTAGCTGAATTGAAATGCTTTCTTCTATTTTAGGATGGGGGGGATTTTTGTCGCTGGGCAAATTTGGCTAGAGGGCCACGTAGGAGTGGCCCTCTGAAGAGAATCTTGACTAAATTACTGTGCGTTCGGGTAGCGGCAACGTAGGCCACCATAATCATTGAAGGTTGCCCAGTAAGTGCGGCCCCAGCGAGGAGCTTGATCTGGCCAAACGTCTACAGCAAGACGGAAACCTGCGTCGCCGATGTACTCGATGCGTGAGCCGAAGCGGCGCGCAGAGTAGACACGGTAGCGAGTCTCAACAGGATTGGTGCCACGGGCGCCATAGACGATGGTGCGAGCGCCACGCATGCTGCCGCCGAAACCGCGTTCGATTTCGATGACTGCACGTTCCCCTTCAATCGTGTTGCCGTCACATTCGACGTCATTGATGAAGGCCAGAGCAGAGAAAGAAAAACTCAAAGACAAAACCAGTAATAACATTTTCATAAAACCTCTCAGGTTAAAGCGACATATTTGATGGCAATGATTTCCACGGTGGTCTGCCCTTGCGGGGTTACGATCACAGCTTCATCATTAATTTCTTTACCAATCAACGCACGACCGAGAGGGGATTGCCAACTGACACGTCCTAACTCAGTGTTGATTTCATCGATTCCAACAATACTCCAGGTTTTTTCACGGCCTTCTTCGTCGCGCAGAACCACTGTGGCGCCGAACTGCACACGTTCAGAACGCACAGTGGCAGGGTCAACCACCACAGCGTCATCGAGACGAGAGCTCAGGAAGCGAACGCGGCGGTCTATCTCACGTAAGCGCTTTTTTCCGTACTGATAATCAGCATTTTCTGAACGATCGCCATTGGCGGCTGCCCATTGCACCAACTGACATACTTCAGGCCGCTCTACACGGAGTAGCTGATGCAGCTCGTCTGTCAAAGCTTTGTGGCCTTGGGGAGTGATGTAATTTTTCTTTTCCATGAGCTACAATAGCTACCACACAGGAGGCCTTCATGAAAAATTCTTGGCTCGTTTTGCTCTTGGTCCTCGGGGCCTGCGCCTCTAAACCGAAACTTTACCCTAACGATAAATTGAAGGAAGTCGGCAAGGAAGCCGCGCAAAAAGATATTGATAAATGCATCGCGGATGCGGATGAATACCTCGAGAGTAGCGAAGGTAAAAAAATTGCCAAGAGCGCTGGAGCAGGCGCAGCGATTGGCGCCACCATCGGTGCTATCGGCGGCGCTCTTACTGGTGATTTCGGTGGAAGCTTGGTTCGAGGTGCCGCGATCGGAACAGGCGCGGGAGCCGTGGGCGGAGCGCTCTCACCGGATGAACTGAAACAGCGTTACGTGAACCAATGTCTCGCTGATCAGGGCTATCGCGTTTTAGGTTGGGAGTGATCCAGCCATTCGGCACAATCATTTAAAAGCGCAGTGATATTTTCTGGTAGAGCCGCGTTTTTCCAGCGGCGAATATACTCACCATTCATCCATGGTGTATCAGAGCTGACACGTTTTTCAGTGTCAGAGAGAAAGCCTTCTAGATCACGAAAGTTTTCCGGCGTGTCACACTCCAGTGCCATATGAAAAACTTCCACGAGTTTATTGGCCTGCCAATTGCGTGGGCCATTCAAAATACGATGGCGCTGCCATAGATAATACAGGCCCGCCAGAATAACGAGCACGAGTAGTTCGAGTCCGAGTGAAAGCAGCTTTTCGTTCGTCAAAAGGAGACTCCTCTAAAGAGCGCGAGAAAAGGACCATAGGTAAAAAGCGGCAACGGCAAAAGGATCCACGCCCATGTCCACACATACATCCATGGACTCGAGGAATCTTTAAACCAACGTCTCTCAATGAATGTACCCACCGCTTGAATGGCAAAAAACAGAGTCATGAAACCGAAAACATTTTCGCCAGTAGCGAGCTGGTAAGGAAGAGCAAACATTAGCTCGTGAAAAATCGCGCTGAGGATAAAGCCACCCACAGGTCGCAAAGTATTGTGACGTGAAAAAACATGATGAGAGACATGGTTAAGCCAAGCGGAGACCCACACATTCCAGCGCCGTCCCCAAAAATCCATCAGGCCGCGCGCTTTCCAAGGATCGTTGTGGATCAACGGAAGTCCGCGCTGAAGAGTCAGTAGACCAAGCGTGGCGCCTAACCATTCCGTGGTAAACCAGATGAGTGGGAAGGCCGCATAGAGAGCAGCTGAACTCGGCACCAGTGTGAGCGCCCACCATGCGAGAAAGCTGAGCAGAAAAAAAATGAACTGGCGCGCGAGGAGATTGAAGCGAGTAGGCGAATGAGTTTTGAAATTTTCTATCAGGTGCGGAGACATCCACCACGACGTAGAAAGGTTAGTGCGCGCTAACTTATAGGTGACCACTTTCATCAGTAACACCAATAAAAGTAGATTTCCGACAAAATAGGTCTGAAAAGTTAGGCCCATATCTTAGCGTAATTCCATGTTTGGTCTGCTGTCTAGAATTCCTCCACATTCTCTTTCAACCTTCGTGCCAAAATACCGATAAGTCCCTGAGAGAACGGACGCGAGAGGGAGATCGCTATGACACATGCACACACAATTCGCGATTTATTGAAGGCCACTCCTTTGACGGAGGATTTCTTCACCGGTCTCGACCCATTCCAGCTGAACTACATTGAGATGTGCTTTAAGAAGTCACTCGATGAACAGATCGGCATGATGGGTGAGGTGGAGTTCCACAACTACCAAATTTTTATGCGCTACAAGAATGAGTACTTGGAAGATTTCTATCCAGAGATCAAAAACCAAGTAGCAAAAAAAGCGCAGAAGCCTAAAGCTCGCAAGGCTTCCTAAGCGATCGCTTTCCAAGTATCGTCTGGGTATGACCCAATCCCTTTGGCAAAAATCCATCGCTGCTCACACTCCTTGGGAGTGTGATGTGGCCATTGTGGGCGCCGGACTCGCCGGTTTGTCATTGGCCTATTGGCTCAAGACCTACGCACCCACCACACGCATCACCATTGTTGAAGCTGAGAGCGTCGCTCATGGGGCGAGTGGGCGTAATGCCGGATTTAATACCGCTGGAAGTACTTTCTATCTTGCTCAGTTGGCGCAGAAGTACGGTGCAGTAGAAGCAGCCGCTTATTGGGATTTTAAGCAGGAGAGTCTGCGCCTCATGCGTGAGCATTTGTTTGCACGCTTTCAAGTGGATCAACAGTTTTGGGGCAGCACCACTCTCTATCGAGATGAGAAACAAAGAATCGAGCATCAAGGCCTCTTGGAATCCATGAACGTGGCAGGCCTGAGTGTAGTGAAAGATACGGGCTTCAAAGGTGTTGCCAGCGGATTGAGTTTCGCGCAAGAAGGCTGTTTGCATCCTGTGAAACTTCTTAATGCTTTAGCCGATCATCTCAAATCTCTCGGCGTTACATTCAGAACAAATGAAGCAGTGGCGTGGGGTGAGTCGGTAGGCAAGGGCGTTCGTTTGATGTGCGCTCGCAGTGTCGGCCAGGCCCAGCATGTGTTTTTAGCACTCAATGGCTATGCCGGTCAGTTCCATCCGAGTCTTGCCGCTTGGGTCGCGCCAAAGCGCGCGCAGATGATCGCCCTGGATGTGGGACAGCGAAAATTAGTCGGCAATTTTTATGATCCCGCTCACAAAGTCTATTTTCGCCAAGACGCTCAAACGGGTGCGATGCTCGTCGGTGGGATGCGCTTGATTGATGAAGCCGCAGAGAATTCTGATTTTGATAAGGCCACACAAAGCATTCAAACAGCCCTGCAGAGTTATTTACAGGATCTTCTCGGTGAATCGTTTTCAGTGCAGGCGCGTTGGTCTGGGGTCATGGGTTTCACTCCTGAGGAAAGACCCTATGTGCGCGCTGTGCCGTTCTTGCCCCATACCACTTTCGTCGGTGGTTTCAGCGGACATGGAATGGGTTTGGCTTTTGGGACCGCGCACGAGGCCGTTGAACGTTTTTTAGGCCGCACCACTCGCTTCGCTGACATTCTCCCTCGCCCCTCTTAGAATGGTGGGATGAAAAAATTTATCCCCGTTTTTGTCGTGGGCGCGCTCAGCCTTTGTGCCTCTTTGATTTATATCTATCGCCCACAGCCAGTGACGCCAGATCATCTCGAACTCAGCGTAGATAATGTCGTTGAAACATTTGATCCTGCACTTGCTTACAGCGATGATGCTTTTAGTGTTATGGCCCAAGTGCTCGAGCCGCCCTACCAGTATCACTATCTCAAGCGTCCTTATGAAATCATTCCCCTCCTTACTGAAGGGTTGCCGGAAGTTTCCAACGAAGGCCGCACCTACACCTTCCGCTTACGGCACGGTATTTTCTTTCACCCGCATCCGGCGTTCCAAGGTCAAGTCCGTGAAATGCACGCACAGGATTTTGCTTTAGCACTCAAGCGTTTGGCCTTTGAACCTTTGCAAAGTCCTTTTCGTTCTTTCCTTCTCGATACGCTGGAGGGCTTTAACAAGTTCAGTCAGCAAGTCGGTAATGATTGGCGCAAGCTGCGCGATACACCTATTGATGGCATGAAAGTTGATGGCCACACTGTGACGCTTACGTTGAAGCGGCAAGAACCGAATCTGATTTATTATTTAGCGATGCCAGCACTCGCTCCCGTTCCTTGGGAAGTGGTGGAGTTTCACAAGAACAATCTCTCAGATGTGTTGGTGGGCACCGGTCCTTATCAGTACATGGGTTTTGATAAAGAACGCTATCATCTGGAAGCGTTTGATAAGTACCGCGAAGATTTTTATCCCGCTTCAGGCGATCGCTACGCTAACACCCAAGATCTCTTAAAAAGTTCACGGGAGAAAATTCCATTCGTGCGCGAAGTGAATTTTCACGTCTTGCCACTTGAAGAAGACCGTTGGAAAGCCTTCATGGAAGGGCGTATCGATTTGATGCCTGTTCCCCGTGGTATGTTGCCTCGCCTGTTGGGTGAAGGCGGAAAACTTCGTCGTGAATTGGAAGAGCGCGGAGTGCAAGTGAAGCACTTTCCCGTTCAGGCCTTGCGATGGTTAGCGTTCAACATGAACGATCCGATCTGGGGCAAGAATGTAGATCTTCGCCAGGCGATTGCCCATGGTGTGAACATCGAAGCCTATATTGAACTTCTCTCGCAAAAGACAAATCTCAAGGCCCACTCACTGATGGTGCCCGGTCTTGCGGGTTACGATCCTTCATCGTCATTGCCGTTCAAGTACGATCTAGCAAAAGCCAAAGAGTTGATGGCCAAGGCCGGTTATCCTGAAGGCAAAGGCTTGCCGCCTTTGCTTTACAGTACACGCGGTAATCAAGAAGCCAACTTTGTGGAAGCCAAGTTCATCGAAGGGCAGTTAGAAAAACTCGGGATCAAACTTAATATTAAAGTGCTGACGTTCAAAGAATTTCTCACTGAAGGTCGCGCTGGTAAGTTGCAATTCTTCACAGACAACTGGTTGTTTGATTATCCCGATGGCGAAAATATTATTCAGCTCTTGGTCGGTGCGAATGCTCCTGGCATCAACAAAGCGGGTTACCGTGATGCCGAAGTAGACAAGTGGTATAAGGCCCTACGAATCACGACAGACCTGCAAGAAAAAATCCGCCTGATGGATTTAATTGAAGAGCGCGTCCTGCGTGATCTTCCCTGGATTCCTTTGATGTATGAAAGCTCTTATGTGTTGTTGGCGCCGCATGTGCGCAACTACCGTAAATCATCTGTGGCGCGAAATTATGTTAAGTACATTAAGCTTGGCCCTCAGGAGAAAAATCTATGAGTATTGCAAATCTTCGTGCTGCCGCTCTGAAATCGGCATTGCCCGTTAAGCTTCGCAGCGAGCGTCTGTTGCAATTGCGTAATGTCTTGCAAGAGAAACAAGAAAAGATCGGCGCGGCCTTAGAAAAAGATTTGGGCAAGTGTGCTTTTGAATCTTGGGTCAGCGAGATTGGTTTCTTGCGTGATGAGATTGCTCATTTCTTAACGGATATTCCTGAGCTGGTCGTCCCGCAAAAAGTCGCGACACCCATGACTCTTCAGCCGGGCAAAAGCGCCATTCACAAAGAACCCTTTGGTGTTGTGTTGGTGATGGCCCCTTGGAATTATCCCGTGCAGTTGGCCCTTTCGCCTTTGATTGGAGCTATTGCCGCCGGTAATCGTGTGGTGGTGAAGCCTTCAGAGTTGGCGCCGAACTGTGCTGTCATCATTGAGGAAATTCTCACGCAGGTTTTCAGCGCCGATGAGGTGCTGGTGGTTCAAGGCGGCGTGGCGGAAACTCAAGCACTGTTGAAAGAGAAATTTGATTACATCTTCTTCACCGGCAGCACGCAGGTGGGCAAAGTGGTTATGCGGGCCGCTGCAGAACATCTCACGCCTGTCACACTAGAGTTGGGTGGGAAGAGTCCGTGCCTCATCGATAAGTCAGCGCCCTTGGCACAGACGGCTCGACGGATTGCCTGGGGTAAATGGTTAAATGCCGGCCAGACCTGTGTGGCGCCAGATTATATTTTAGTTCCGCGCGCTCAGCACGACGAGTTTGTGCGTGAGATGCAAGCAGCGATCACGCAGTTTTATGGAAGTAATCCTCAGCAAAGTCCGGATTACGGACGGATTGTGAATGAGCGCCACTTTGACCGATTGGTGAATCTTCTCAAGGACACGAAGCCTGCGATTGGCGGCCAGCACAGCAAGGCCGAGAAATTTATTGCTCCGACAGTGATCACGAATGTGAGTTGGGATCATCCGCTCATGCAAGAAGAGATCTTCGGGCCGCTGTTGCCGGTCATCGCCTACGAATCCGTCGACGAGGCGATCCAACTTATCAAAGCACGTCCCAAGCCTTTGGCTTTTTATTTGTTCAGCACCGACAGCGCGGTTCAAGAGCGCGTGCTTGAGCAAGTTCCATTTGGTGGTGGCTGTGTGAACGATACGATTGTTCACTTGGCGAATTCACGTTTACCGTTTGGGGGCGTGGGAGAGTCGGGGATGGGCGCCTATCACGGCGCTTTGAGCTTCGATACGTTCAGCCACAAAAAGTCTGTGTTTCACCAGACCACTTTAGTGGACGTACCTTTGCGATACCCTCCCTACAAAGGTAAGGAGGGCCTGCTAAAATTCTTAGTGGGCTAGAGCTTGTACGAAGCGTCGTAGTGATACGGCACATGATGTGTCGTTTCTACGCTGGCGACGCCGCGGAACTGATGAACTGGGTAAGTCCACAAGCTAAGAACTGCGAAGAAAGCGAAGAAGAAGCTGTAGAGAAAAAAGCGTGTTGGGTAATACATAAACCATCCTCCTTGTGGATAACGATGTCTTATCGGCATCGCTGG
>JAUMHG010034708.1:0-11365 GCA_032359395.1 Enteromius anoplus
TACTTTAATTTAATTTATATTTAATTTATTTATCTCTTCCCCAATTAGCACTAAAGCCTAAATATCAAGCAATCACTGAAAGTTGACCAACGTGGCTGGAAATTGTTCTCTGTGTTAAAAGAACCCGATTCACAATGCAACAGGGTGCAGGAAATCTCTCCCCCTTGCACCAAAAATAGCTCACACACACACAGCTCAAACTGCAGCTCGATTGCGCAACAGGCCCCCACCCTTGCTCAAACCGACTTCGCAGTTAACCCCTTCAGCACTGCAACACACACACACACCAGGGCGTTTCCACACAACGGCGGACCGCCCCTCGGCTCCAGACCAACCACTGCAACAGAGACACGCCCTCACGGCCACACGGCCACTCACAACACAGAGGTGTAACCCCTGCTCATTTGAAAAAAAAAATCGCGCAATCCACAGACCATGACAAAAGCGTTATATGTTGTTATCTGTATCAGTGTAAACTCGGGCACCTATTTTACTGTATTTAGACGCTACACATACACTCTATGTCACAAATTACATTTATCCTTAGCAACTGCAGGGCCTTATTTGAGACTCCTTATATCATCCCTCAACCTGAACATATTTAAAGGGGCGCTTTTGTGGGGCACTCTTTTATTTCCTACGGTCCTGGCAGGAAGTCAAACCCCCAGCCAGGCTCATGCGGGTGTACTTATTAATATAAACTAACTAACTCTCACCTCGAGGTCTCAATCATTGACCCTTTATTGTCACAAAAAACACACAAATCAAAAATACATAGATCATCTACCATTCATAAGACCTATATATCACAAGAACATGACAGGGGAGCTCTGTAATGTAATGTACTGTACAGTATATAAGTGCATCAACTTTAATAGAAGTAATAGAGTAATTTGTCACAATACATGAAAAACACACACACAGCCAGCATCCACCAGCGCAGCACGGCGGCGCCGTGCCAAAAACGCCTTTCTCTCTCCCCTGCTCTCACACACACAGAGAAAAAAGCACACAGACCGCTCACAGCTACAGCAAATGCAACACAGCACAAATTAAACCAATGCACATCAAAACACAAATCAACAATATTTACACAGCGCTGAGAATGTGGATTTTTCCATTATGGCCATATTCACACATCATGGTGCTTCCGTCTCGCACAAAAAACACGTTTTCATGCAGCACCTGAACACAAACCAGACAGCAGCCGTCACGCAATTTCTTCACTAATTACAGCCCCTTCAAAAGCGGGAGACCCAAGGCTGAACACAGCCCGTCTCCGATCCACTCAGAGCGGCTCTACCATCAACCAAGTTGACAGGCTCACACGCAAGTATTTTAGTCTTAGCCAATTCGCTGCTTCTGACCGCAGATCCACTAACTGCCCAGTGGCACTCAAAAACACACGCAACTTTAACTTAGAGGTCAAATGTCAGTCAAGGTTCTTAAGTACCCTGGCGAACACAGCTGATCAGTCTGTATCCCCACTTTCCTGACTCAAAGCAACCTGCTGACCCGTAAGCCCCCCCAATGTTTTAAATCGAAATTTGCCACTGTCCGACCTATAGGTTCATTTTTTCATGTACCCCGCGTTAGTAGTAGCAAAGACAGCAATCACAGCGCATGCACAGCAGTTTACCTCACTCCACTCCACTCTGCCTGCCCTCTCTTCAGAACTCCAGGCAATTATTGAATTTATTTTACCCTTTTCCCCCCAGGAATTATATCATACCACCCACAGAGTGCCGCTGCAAAGGAGTCAAACGGACCGTTCCCATAGAATTTTACATATCCAATAAAAGCAGAAAAACTGCTTACCTTTGTCCGCCGGCCTGTGTGAACGGTCAGCTCTCGCCCCCCCCGCAGCAGCAGTCTGCTTCAATGGTGGAAATGAAGACTGTTCGTTGACGCCAGTTTATGTCGTAGAAAAACTCGGTGGCTCTCAGTGGTCAGATTAAAAATGAGTTTATTAACAGAACAGCAAATACAGTGTGGAGAATGGAATCAGGCAAACGCAGGAGACCTGGACGTCCAGAAGAAGGTGAGCTGTGGATCGACGGCCAAAGAGCAAAAGGCAAAAAGCGCTCGCCCAAAACTCACCGCCTCCTTTTATCCAGACCCCTGCTCATCGATCACTCTGTTGTTTTCCCTTCACATCAACTTTCCCCAACTTTCCCCATGGCAACATCTCCCTCCCAAAGCTCGCCCATCCTGTTTTTCCCAGAAAAGGGGAACATACCGATCCCATTACGAACATTAGTTAATATCATAACATCTTGAGAAACTCCAGACTTTATTTACACAAGTAGAAATGGGAACTCAGATCTCAGGCCCTCGATGACCTCAAAGTGCCCTGTATAACTGAGAGGCTGCAGCTCGGCTACGACATAAATTCCCCCCTCTGCCGAGCACGACAGAGCTCTGCAGCCTCGGGAATATAACTGCACTCTGTCAGTGAGAAAACAGACTCAATGCAACCATCAATCAATACACTCCGGTAATAACCACTGGAATCATAGAACACATCTGCAACCGTGGGCGAAAACCCGGAAGACCAGGAAAAATTCCCACGGGGCCCAACTCTGTGCGACCGCTGCTAAACCCAGCTTGCAGAGAACCTGTCTCAATCAGAGAGCACAAAAGATCAATTTAGCAGTGAGGTTTGAGTTTTGTCTTATAGCCAATAAGCTCCAATTAGCATAATGGTGGCACTGCCCTTCACACCCCCCTCTGATCCTAAATCATGGGCAAATGGAAAGTGAAAACACAACACAATTAAACAACCCTTGAGTAATTCGATTCTGAATACAAAGTGACATAATATGAGCACGTATGATGAACCTAGGTATGACGGCATGCAACGTAATGATACAGGATTATCACACAGTATAAAGACATAAAGGTGTGTAATAGGTGCGACGCAGGGTGGTCTCTGAAACCCCACACAATAAGTGCCTGTTAACTGCAAAAGTGCACGTGTGAACATAAGTGAGTACATGGATACATGTGAATCACTCCGCCTCCTCCTCTGACTCACTGGAGGCCCCCACTATGTTCTCCCAACCCGGAATCTGGAACAAATCAGGAGTTTCCTTCAGAGACCCGGCCCCTTGTCGAACCATCATCTGCTTCTGCACTCCTGCGACCACCAGAGACCTTGTCACTGGAATGCAACAGCAGAACATGAACATCATTACCACAATACAAATGAAAACAGTGGTGCCCAGCTGGGCTAAAGCAAACTTCCACCTCCCAAGAAGATTCTCCAGCCAGGACACCCAATCTGCATCTGACCCTGCACTCTCCTTAACTTCCACTCGCAGATCCTTCAACTTCTGCATGGCTCGTGTGAAGGCCCCCTCCGGAGCCGTGTGCTTGGGGATAAAAGTACAACAGTACTCGCCTATCAACGCACACACTCCTCCCTTCTCGGCTAGCAACCAGTCTAACGCCTGTCTGTTCTGCCAAGCGACAGCGCTGGTGGCATCCACCTGCTCTCCCAACAAGCCCAGAGCGTCGTCTGTAAAGTTAATGAAACGCTGCTGATTATAATAAATGTAGTTGATCCACTCTGTGTTCTTGTTGGCAGTAATCCAGGGCAAAATGGACTCGAACCCTGACACAACCTCATGTCTAGCTTTAAATTCGTTGGGAATGTTACGTGGCTGGCCTATGGCATCGAGGTACACGCCGGGGTCCGGAGCATAACCCCTCTTGACCCGACTCGGCCCACTAGCGTTCTGGCCACCCCCCTCAGAGGGAAAAATAAGCATTTCCTGGACCGCCTGCACTCGAGCGCATCTACCAGACCAGTGGACAGGGAGTGTGGACTCCAACTGTCCTCCACACCACCAATACTGGTCAGCCAAAACCACAACCTGGTCATGATAAGGACATGCTGGAACGCCCACTGGAGCTGAGGTACCTCCCCTCTTCTGAGCAGCTAGCTTCAGGTTGACCTTGGAACAGTTAGCATTGACAGTCCAGATATGGCTGCACCTCCCTAACCTTACTCTCCCTACTGGTACGGCTCCCTCTCTCTCTATGCACTCAAACATCCCCACGGGCACCAGAGAGAACCCTCTGGGTACCCCTAAATCTGCGCTTCTTCTTCCCACTCTGATGTCCACCTCCGCACAGCGCTGGGCGTTGGTTCTTCCCTTGTAAGAGTACTCAGCGAAATCTTGATAGGAGGGCGAACCTAAAAACAACACGCATTCAGCTCGGCACCACGGGCGGATTGGAGCCCTGTTACGCCTAGCCTCTGAACTACACTCGGCCCAACTATACATAGTGTTTAGTAGAAGCAACCTATCTGGCTTAGCTTTGGTGCACACGTAGCAGTCTGACTTACCGTTCACTCGTCCTGCAAACTGGACCCACTTGTACCAGTTATTCTGGCTTCCTCCACTATGGGGAACCTCTGCCTCATCTTCCTCCTCTATCTGGGGCCCGACTGCCTCCCTCACGGTCGACACTAAATCATCAGTCACCTGTCCCAATCCGGCCACAGTCCGCTGGAACCACTCACTCAAGCTAGCATTAAAGCTAAATAGGGAGCTGAAGTCTTCTGACCCGTCGCCTCCCGTCTCACCCCTGTTTACTTTGGCGGCCGGTGTGGGAGTGGTGACTGCTTGGAAAGATTTTAACGCAGCTAAAGTAGGATAATCCTGCCATGCTGGAATTACTGAACCTGGCGGATAGAGTTTCGTCTGCCTATCTATCGCTGGCAGCCCTGGCACTTCAGCCCACCTCTTAATCACCCTCCAGCCAACTAAATAAAAGGCGGCATAAGAGGCATCCTGGCTGGCCACTAAGTGTCCCATCTTTACTTGGACCACCCAAACCCCATTCTCTTCCCTTAGAGAAACGTTACACATGGTTTGACCCCAAAATTCACGATACACAATAAGAAACCTGACAGACCAGGTGACCCCACATAGCTGCTGGTTGGTTGACCGGGTAACATAGACCCCCAGCTCTCGCAGTTCACGGGTCCACTCCAGCTTGGGAATCTGTGCAGACCAGAGTTCATTGTCCGTAAAGTTCCATTCGGGGACAGCCAAAGTCTCCCCCTCCTCTAACCAGAGTCCCCTGGCTCGCTTCACTCCCAAGTCTCTAGAGTGTCGGCCCAAACCCCCCCTCGGCTCGTCCGTTGCCGGAGGGGAGATGAATGACTGCAAACTCAGCTGTGGTGTCAGCCGAGTCATCACTGCCAGTAATGTCATCAAGCTCACTAGTATCATCATCACCTGCAGCCGGCTCATGGTCATCCTTGAACTTGGCAGTGTCTGCTTTCACCTCTCCTGAGTCCCCCTCAGCTGTTGGCGCCTTCAGACAGTGGTTCAGGTGGTACCACGTGGGAGATCCCTCGACCTGCACTGCAGTGGACGTGGCTCGAACCACCTTGTAGGGACCCTCTCGCCGTGGATTGTTCCACTTCCTTCTGAACACCTTCACATACACCGAGTCGCCAGGCTTCACCCGGGGCGGCTCCTCCTCCTCCCTCTCCTTCTCCTGCAACGAGAGCACACGAGCAGAAACGCTCCGGTGTATTTTAGCCAATTGCTGCATATAGGACTTCATATCATCAGTGAGCATGTCCAAAGACGGACCCTTAGAAGCATGAAATACAGGAGACGGCATCGGCCGTCCCATCAAAGCCTCATGCGGTGTTAGTTTCAGGCTTCGGTTAGCACTTGCTCTGTAAGCCATTAGTGCAAGCGGCAAGGCATCCACCCAATTTAACCCTGTGGTCATGCAAATTTTCAAGAGTTTGTTCTTTAACACTCCGTTAGCCCGTTCCACCATTCCCTGACTGCTAGGGCTGTAAACACATCCCAGCCGCTGTTTAACGCCTAACTTTTGCATGACACACTTCACTGTCTTGTCCACAAACTCCTTGCCATTGTCTGAACTTATCCTGGTTGGAATGCCGAACCTGGGAATCACTTCCCTGCACAAAAACTTAGCTACAGTAGCAGCATCCTTGTGTTTAGAGGCAGTGGCCTCGACCCATCTGCTAAAACGATCTATGATCACCAAGACGTACCTCTTCCCCTGGACCGGTCTTGTCATGTCGACATAATCCATGGTTAAATGTCGAAATGGCCCCTCAGGCGCCGGAATGTGGCCGGCGGGGGGTGAAACTCCCTTCCTAATGTTGCTCTTCAGACATACTTCACAACGGCTCAACACTGCATCAACACGCAACTGCAACCCAGGAGCCCAGAAATTCCATCGGTTTATCTTCCGTAGAACCTCGCCACGGGACTCATGACCCAGCCCATGGGCTTCCTGGATCAACAAAGGCAGTAGCCCATCAGGGGCCACTACAAAACCCTCATGATTCCTCCACAGCCCCTGCTCGTCTTTTGAGGCCCCCCTCAGCACCCACAGGGCCTGTTCGGCCTCCGTGGCCTCCTCCTGCAAAAGCAGCAGGTCTTTAATGGTCATTTTCTCTCCCAGGTCTACCATCTGGGTGACCATGATAGCTCCAGCCTCCGCTGAAGCAGCCTTTTTGGCAGCAGCATCCGCTGCCTCATTACCCCTGGTAACCCAAGAGTCATCTTTGCGGTGGGCGGCACATTTGATAATGGCCAATTCCCTTGGCTCCATCATGGCCGTTAGCAACTTCAAAATCTGTTCACAGTGCTGGATTGGGGACCCATCTGTTTTCTTGAATCCCCGGCCCTTCCAAACCGCACCGAACAGGTGACACACAGAATGACTATACGCAGAATCTACATAAATATTTACACTTCGGCCTTTGGCGAGTTCACATGCACACGTCAAAGCCTTGAGCTCAGCCAGCTGTGCTGAGCATGGTTGGGGGCATGTTTGGCCCTTCACAACCTTGAGTTTGCCATCTAACAGTTCCACAATGCCAAAACCTGCTTTGAGTGCATCCCCATCTCTGTAACAGGAGCCGTCCACGAAAAAGGTCAACTCCGCCGACTCCAACGGGACAGCACTCAAGTCAGCTCTGAGCTTGGCATACTTCTCGGCCTCTGCCACACAGTCATGCGGCTCCCCCTCAAACGGAAGTAAAATGTTATCAGCTGGATTCTTGACTCTACACACTTTGATGGTTACATCTGGATACTCCAAAAGACGATGGTAATCGGTTATCCTCTGGGATGTAAGCACGAACTTACCCTTCTCTATTAGATTAACTAGTTTGTGATGTGTCACAATTTCTATGGGATAGCCCATGGTCAGCGTTGATGCTTTCTCATACAGCAGGTGCGCTGCTGCTAGCTGACGATAACAGTCAGGAAATCCCATCTCTACGGGGGATAATGCAGATGAATAATATGCAATAGGCTGCGCATGGACCCCTATACCTGTTTTCTGGGTGAGCACCCCACATGCGTGTTCCTGACGACAGGACACGAACAACTGAAACGGTTTGTCATAGTCTGGGAGCCCCAGAGCTGGCGCCTGGAGCAACAATGATTTAATTGTCTCAAAAGCAACCTGTGCTTCGGAAGTCCAAACAAGCTTCCCTTTTAAGCAGGTCGCCCCTTCAGTTTTAATCATGTCCCGCAATGGCTGGACAATTTGAGTGTAGCCATCTATCCACCCGGCACTGTAGCCGGTCAGGCCCAAGAACGTCATCATCTCCCTGACAGTGGTTGGTTTTGGAGCACTGGACACTGCCTGCAACTGCGCAGGGGACACCGAACGCGATCCCTTCTTAAGAAGCCGTCCTAGATATTCGACCTCATCTTGACAGTACTGAAGTTTTTTAAGTGAAACTTTATGGCCTTTTTCTGCTAGCATGGTCAGCAGTGTCATGGAGTCTTTGTGGCACGTCTCCAAATCTGGAGCACACAAAAGAATATCGTCCACATACTGAATTACTACACTAGAAACTTTGGAGTCCAAATCAGCCAAATCTTCCTTCAACGTTTTGTTGAACACATGGGGTGAATGTTTCAACCCCATCGGCAAGCGCCGGTAAGTATATGATTGATTCCTGTAGGTGAAAGCGAACAAGCGTTGGCTCTTGACACTCAATGGCACACTGAAGAAAGCTGAACACAGATCAATCACCGTGAACCACTGAGAGTCCGCCGGAACCCCCGACAACAAAGTATGAGGGTTTGGAACATCAAAATGAAAATCCTCGGTCACCTCGTTCACTGCACGCAGATCATGCACCAGTCTATACTTACTCTTATCTGCTTTCAACGTTGGCAAAATAGGAGTGTTGCTGTATGGATTTGGCTCAGTCACAAGCACACCAGCCTCCACTAGCCCCTTGATGGTACTTTCAATACCAGCCTCTGCCTCAGGTTTCAGAGGATACTGTGGCTTCCATGGGGGTCGGCACCCCGGTTTCAAGTTGATTTCGACAGGCTGGGCTGACTTAATGAGCCCCACATCAGTCTCATGTTTTGACCACAAGTCAGAGGGCACAAAAGATAACATCTCCTGTTTCAAATCGGAGTGCTGAACGCAATGCTCCGCTTGGCAGGGAAGCTGGATCACTTGCGGCTGCGCCCAACCGGACGCTGAGATAGATATCTTCACAAAAGACCTATCTTCACTAATTGAAATACTTCTGTTCTCTGTTGGCATGTATGTTGCTTGTCTAGACTCCAGGACCATAGGTCCCAAGTGTCGTGGTTCAAAGTCCGGATTCACCAACAGAGTGACATGGGGATAGCTATTCTTCACTCTAAACTCTTTGTCAAGATAAGGATTACTGGCATCCACGACCATGGCAGCACCCTGTTTTCCCAAGACAATGGAACATGATTGAATCTCTATCTTGGCAGGTTGGTTACGCAACCACTGCTGTGGCTGAGTGTCACAGTTATTTTCAAAGAAATGCAATGTACAGTGCGGCGGACAAGACGGCACCGTAGCTTCCGGCAAGTTGGCTTTAAGAAAAGTCATCCACTCATTGGCTGGGCTCAAGAAATGAGAGTCCAGGTTCCCCAGCCAATAGACAGTCTGTCCTTCTTGTCTCGCCGTCATTTGATGCTTGATGGCATCGACCACGATCCCCTCCGGTGTACATAGAATAGCACAGTTTAGCTTACACATAGCATCTCGGCCCAATAGATTAATAGGCGTCTGTTCAGATATCAACACTGGCAGTTCAATTGTCTTTCCTTGGAACTTCAGCGGGATAGGATTTGACATTGGTACTAGCTGCTTGGTCCCTGAGAAACCAACAATTCGGGCATATTGTCCAGACCTTGGGAGGTGTTGAGAGGCGGGGAGACCCACACAAGTATATGCAGCACCTGAATCAGCCATCATGTCCACTGGTCTCCCTGCCAACAAAACCTGCAGCATCGGTTCTTCATCAGGGCGAGATGAAACAGCCAACTGATGACCCTCCCCTGGTTTCTCAAGGCCCCCCTAGTACCCAACAGGAGGCCCCTGCCATGGATTGACAGGCCCTCTCGCTGGTGGCTTAGCATAGGCCCACTCCTGGGGTGGCCCTCCTGGTCCCTGCCGTGGGGGCTGTCTGCAATCCCGTCTCATGTGACCCGGTTGTCCACAGTTGTAGCACGTGAAGTTACGCCTCCCACTTCCTTTTTGACCCCGGCCGCGCCCCCTCCCCCAGCCAGCGTCCCATCCTCTGGACTGGACGTACACCACCTGTGGCTGGGCAGGGGCTGGCGTTGCCCTTGGCTCGGGCGGGACTGAACTCACCACAGCCTGCACTTTCTTCTTTCCCAGTGCCAACTGCTGCTGTGTAAGTTTTCTCACTGCTTCTTCGTCCTCCTGCTTCTGACGGAGCAGCTTGACTCTCATCTTCGTCACTGCATCAGTCACGTGGTCTGTGAACAACTCAAATGGCATGTTAAAGAGACCTACCGCATCATTCAGCCTACTCTGAGCTGGCACCGGCAGTCCCTCAATGATCTTCTTCCTGAGGGCCACTTGGTGGAAAATGTCCTGTTCGGGCCGTGCCCCCGTCTGCCTGATCCATTCTTTACGGGTGGCGTGAACAAAAGCCTGGGGACTGTCACCGTCTTTGAGTGGTACCGTAACAATGCTGTCAGGCTGAATCCTGGCAGGATAACGCTCTCTCAGAGAAGTCCACAGTGCGTTCCGGTACCTGTTGAAAAGGTCACCGTCATGGGCCTGTGTGCCCACATACTGATGCAACCCTGCAGCATGCAGAATCTCCTCCATTTCCTGTTTGCCCAGTATTTTTCCCCAGATGGCTTTCAAATCACCCATTCCCAAAATCGTGGAGATCGTCTCTTCTTCAAACACAGCAATCCACTTTCCAGCCCCATCATGCAGGCACGGGAGCCTTTGAATGAGGCCTTCTAAATCCATTGACCCCCAGGGGGCATATTCCAAATTTTGGCCTTTCGCCAACAGGGGGTACATGGACTGCTCCAAAGGTGTTGAGGAAACAGGAAGCTGCTTTACCTCTAAAAGCAATTCACCATTCATTACGCCTCTCTCTTCCACTATCTTTTCCTCTTTCTGCAATGGGGAAGTCTTTTGTTTTGGAATGGCGCCTGCTCCTGCCTTACTGTCCTTCCCGGGAGTTACGGGGGGTAACTGTGAATATTGTATTTTTAGCATTGAATTATCATTGATATCATCTAATTCCCCCCCTCCGCAGGCCCCCTCTTCACTCTCTGGTCCCTCTTCCTCATCATCCCCATCTTCATCACTATAACTAGCCGCCTTACCCTCGGCATCCAGCAACGCCGTTTTAACTGACCTATGAAACCCACTGGCACGACGCCCCGGTTTCGTCACGCGCACCCAAGGCACCGTGTCGTCTCCCTCACCTTGCCCCGGCTCAGTGAATCTGATCACTTTAGACAAATCCTTTACTGGGTACAGGCTATCTTTGTCTGTCTTCATTACATAATCGCCCACCACAGTCAATTTACGCACTGGCATCATCTGGGCGGTATAGGGAGGCGGGCCACGAGATCCCTTCCTCTTTGCTAACTCAGCAGACACATGCTTTTTCGTTGCCTCACTTAGCTTCTTTCCCTGATTCTGGAACAGTTGGAGTATTGCTAATTCACGTGCCCGTTTGGTTGCACGCTTATCAGACTTATCCTTAGGCTTGTATGTCCGAATTAAGACTTCCATCTCCGCACACTGAGTGAGGTCAAAGGTTCCGTCGGCTGGCCAAGCCTGGCAATTAGCTTTCGTACGTTTCGCCCATTTCTGGGAAAATTTCTCAATTTGTTCTGCCAACAAAGGATGTTTCTTACCAAGTATCGCCAGAGCAGTAGGAATAACCTGTACTGCAGCCATGACCCTGCTTGACCACGCCTGGGCAATTGCCACTCTAAAATAGGAAGAAGTGTTTCTTAGAAGTGTGTTTCTTTATTTTTGTTTGTTTTTAATTTAATTCAATTTA
>JAUMHG010034709.1:0-11360 GCA_032359395.1 Enteromius anoplus
TAAGCTACATACCTTCTATGTACATATCAGAGAACAATTTAAAATATTCTCTCAATGCATTATATGGCACCTTTAAGTTTCAGAGAGCAGCGTTACAGGAGTGTATTCTTTAATCTTTACCAACTCACAATTTGAAGAGAAGTATGTTTGATCCCTTCCCACATTTTTTTGATGGCAACCTGCGAAAAGAGAAGAAAAAAACAAATATTACGACATGTTCTTACACTCTGTCATTCATATTAAACACACGTTTAGATGAAGTGAACATTGATCTCTGCATAAGGAGTAAAATGTTGAGTAAAAGCGTGTTACCTCTTGGCCGTCTGATTTTCGGACTGCCTTGAACGCCTCGCCGGAGACTCCTTTTCCTAACCAATCTCCCAGGTCGTATAATTCGTCCAAAGGTTCTGAAAAACACAAGAGGTTGCAGAATAGGCTTAGTATTCTTGTATTACAGTTTTTCTCAGTCCCTTTGGTGCATTTCTCACAACACTTTTTAAATTCTCACAACAATTAGTACAAACTGCAAAACCCAGTTAATAACCTGCAAGAGCGTGTCACTTGCTCAAAATGGATAACTCATTCCTCAAAAGCAAGTATTCATGTCAATGAAAGTGTCAGTGTCGTCAGGATGAAAAGTCCTGACACCATTGTTTATGAACAAGACAGTCAGATAGCTTTGTCATGTGTTCATTATGACAGTTTACTCTGTACATTTTTTACAATGAAAAAAAGTCTTCCTGAAAATGCTCAAGACAGCACTATATACTATTTGCACTGCCTTTTGAAAACTACAGTAAAAACAGTAAACAGTAAACAGTAAAACAGTTAAAACAGTAAACATTTTTGTATGTAATGACAAGCAATGACATGAGGACTATTAGTTTTATGTGGAATGACCAGTCACACGTTTAGTTCATTTTGACTGGCATGACATAAGCAAATGATAATGTTATAAAACAGCAGAGAGTTGTACGAAAGCAATTGATGCATGTCCAAAAGCATTTGCAATTGTTGGAAAGAATCAGAAACTGCTACTATGATGTGCACACATGACTAAATGTTTTGAGGAATAAAAAATGTAAGAACTGTTGTGAGAAATGCACCAAACAACAACCAAACAACCTTAGTCAATGGAGCAATCGTGACTTAGACTGAAAGGCTTCAGGTCTCTGAATTCACTTGTTCTCTCGAGGGGCAGCACTGAGACATCTTCCAACTCAACCATAGCAAGCTTTACTCAAAACAGCGGCTAGGTTTGTCAGTATGTATATTCTCTGAAGAAAGCTGTTCAAAGGGTCTGAAAGTTGTTCAATCTAGTGCTGATGTGGCGCTCGTGTTTGTTAGATGAGGGAGCTGCTGGCGGTGGGTGTTTGAGGCTAAGTTCTACAGCTTCAGTTTAACACATGCAGCAGTGAAAAGAGACCCTTTCTGTTTCTCAGTATTGTTTCAGTGGTGTATCGTGGTATTTTGAAATGTATATCAAAAGAAAAATAAGCACAGGTGTTCGGTCCGGACCGGTGTTCCGCCCAGCACTAGTGTTAAGGTAGGTGGTATTAGAATAGAATTACAGACTTACTGGTACTTGGCCTCCAGTTGAGGTGCTCTGGGTCAGCCGCTGGAGCAGGATCAGACTCACACGGAGCAGGAGACACCTTTCTCGACTTTCTGCGGCTTAGGAACAGCTGATTTATGGCACACCATGCTCTCTTGAAGAACGCATGGCTTCTGCTCCTCTTGTTTCCTCGTTTAGGAATTTCTTAATTAAAGAAAAAACCTCTGTGATTAGTAAGATGTTAGAAATAAGATAAATCTCCAGTACTGATGACTTACTATCACCCAGATCTGCCACAGGTGACGAGTCAGGATCAGGATCTGTGTCCAGTATCCGCTCAGTCCTGGAGGGACCCGGGACACACACATCTTCACAGACCTGGCCTGGTAGACACACAGGGACAACCAGATCATTGTCAGCCGTTGGTGAGTTTCTGATTGGACGGGGGTCTGAATCATCTTGGTCCGGCTGTGGTGTTAGATACACCACTCTGTCTGGATCACGACGATGGAGAAGGCGCTTTGCACCTTTCCAACCGCTCCTGAAGAAAGAACGGACCCCTTTCTTCTTCTTCCCTTTCGCAGGTTTTTCTAAAATAAAGAAAATGATTAGTAACCTACAAATCTCTGGCTATACATTTCATTTCTGAAGAACAAACTTTTATTTGATGCATTTATTACAGAAATGTAAGCATAGGCGGAGGGTGAACCAACTCCAGGGTGAGGTTAAAAACAGCCAAATGTATTACAGTTTTTCTCGATTGCTAAAACACTATAACCAGGCTTTTAAACTAAAATTTCAAAACCATAACGCTATTTTTCTGAAAGCACACCCATTTCCCTGAACTACAAACACTATTCCCTGCTTTGACACATGATTCAAATTTGGTGAACTGTTAGTGCAAAACTCTCCACACAAATCCCTACATTTTTCAGTGCTTACACCATTTAGAAAACACTAGCACACAATTTTGTTAACTCAGTTCTGCACAGCTCGAGCTCAGTTAGCACACAATTACCCAGGTGGAAACACTAGGAGTCAAAATTTATCACACACCAATCAGAAACTTTGATGGAGATAAAATGAATGACCAAAGTCGGTTTACAGTTTTTCTCTGCGTGATATTATGTGCATATTGGCAGTGGCCTTGCAGATGAACCGCTGTACTGTGTGTACCATGAGCGCTCTGACTGTCAGCGACGACGAACTGAACCAGCCATTAAAAAAAATCAATTTTAAAATAGTCATTTCAAAAATATGCAGCTGATGACGTTGGGGCCTCTGTGTCCCGAAGAGCGCGCTTCAGCTTCTGTTGATATCCAATATTTTAACAGCTCACATTTATGTAGTTCAAACATTTTAACAAACGATGTGACATGCTTGAACTGTTTTATATCTATAGATTCTGTGTGGAATGAGAGACCCAACGTTAGTTTCAGTTTCGTTTCAGCCTAAAATAATTAGTTTTGTCTTGTTATTTATATAGCTATAACTTCTTACATTTCTTTTCTAAATACTGATAAATTGAAAGGATTTGTTGTGAAGTGGAAGAAATTAAAATAGCATATGATTACAGTGTTTATTATAATTGTATGATAATTTGTTTGGCCAGCATCCCCTAGCCTTACACACGCTCCGCCTATGAATGTAAGTTTACAGTCCTGAAATACTGAGGCTATGAGAGTAAAATGAGGCCAAGAACAGAACAGATCACTTTTTCCTCTGTAATAAATGCAGCTACAATAACCAGCTCACCTTGTGAGATGTTCTCCATCCCATCTGTAGGAAAATCCCTCATGACACCTGGATTCTCTGAGCTAGCGCTGGCCTCTTCAATGCGATTTCTCTACAATGAATCTCTCTCTAAAAAAACTCGATTCAAATAATTCCAACTTGGAACGCGTGTTTGTGACGCCATGCAGCAATGACACGTCACCGCCCACCCTGCCTTCTGAACAGGCACGTGACACGTTTGTCAGCTGATCCAAATACACTTTTGTCCTGTTGTTATTTGCTGTTAAATATCATTAAAATATATTTTACCTTAAACATGCTGCACTTGCTGTACGTCCCGCGTAAATAATCACGCCAACACAACAACATTGAAACAAGGCTTTACCGAAGCGCTAAGAGACACGGGTGATTGCTTGAGGCTTTTGAAAGAAACGAGTCAGAAACATCACTTGAGAGAGAACACGGTTATATATTCATTTGCTTCATTGTATAACGTTAATTTCGGGTTAATATCACATTTTATGAATGACTTACTCTCACCGAGGAACTAATCGTTGAGCAGTTCGTCATTTTTAGCCAATAATTAGTCTGTCTGGGACGAGAGGGTGTTCGGATCATTTTAGCGACTCGATCGGATCTTTGAGTCTCATTCAACAACATGAACGAATCTTTTTTGAGTCATTTCGTTTATTTAGTTAATTTTAGCAAAACATAATTAACATGTTATGTATCACTTTTCTTATATGTGTACTATTGATCACACAACAAACAATAAAAACTATGATGTTCTGAGGAACAGAAAAGATTCATTTATTGGTAGCTCTCCAGCTCTCACGAGTCTTTAGGTGCGTTCGACTTCATGCGGCGCTGCGCAGACCGATCGGCAGCTGACTTGAAGTAGTGCATGAAGTAGTGGTTAGAAATCTTGTCCGACTTGCACCGGCGCCGACGCCACGTGACGTAGCAACGCGAGAGCGTTTCGAGAACAATAGCATTTCATTTTTTTTTTTTTTTTTTTATTAAACGTTGTTATAACAAATGTACACATATAATAACATTCAAAAAGAAGTGTATAGAACAAAGATAGGAACAGGAGCAGCCAGGGAACAAAATGATCCAAGTATTAGTTTAAGCGGTGAAAAGTGAATAAACAGATATCTGCATGACATCAAAATTGTTATAAAAAAATAAACAAATAGAAATAAAAAAGCACACATTATAAAGCTTACATTTTACAAGGGAATTCTGAAAAAGACACAACATGCTAAGGTTTTCCTTGCCTTAGTATTTTTGGACAATGATAGGGTTTCAAAGTATAGTTGCAGAAATACCTTAAAAAGCGGCTTATTATTAGAGAATTTAATAATGAATATGGTATTTGGCTAGAAGTAGTAATAAATAACAAAATAAAATTCTTTCTCAGTATTATTATCTATGTCTGTAAAACCAAACAAAATATCTTTCCAAAACGGAGAAAATTTAGAGTAGCCTATATAAAATCAATAACAAACCTGCAAAAATGTTTCCAAAACACTTGTACATATGTACAGTATCAACAGAGATGTACAATTGTTTCATCTTGATCCTTACAAAAGTTTCACTTTCTGTCAATCTCAGGTTTACATTTTTTTAGATTAGTATTTACAGGATAGTATCTATGGATTAATTTGAAAAAACTTCTCTAACTTTGTTCACAAAACAGCAGCACTTCAGGAGCGACTGCGTGATGACGTCACAGCTTTTCATGATTGGCCACATTCACCACATGACGATGATCACGAGTGTTTCGTGCTTCAATCCATATAATTTCCCATATAATAATAATAAGTATAATAAATATAATAAGTTTATTATTGTACTTTTTTCATATACAGACCACTTTATAGTATTCAGCTGCATATTTAAGTAACATTTTTTATGAAATAACTAAAATGTCACAGACATTAACCCCCAGTTTCACAGACAAGGCTTAAGCAAGTCCCAGACTAAATTGCATGTTTGAGCTGTCTCGGGTGAAAATATCTTGCTCTGACATATCTTAAAACATGTCCGTGTCATTGTTCTGTGTTAAGATGCCCACCTGTAATATTTTCTTATGAGGCATTTTTGTAAAAGTTGCTTAAATATAATAATTTAACCAATGCTTAGTCCTGGCTTAAGCCAAGCCCCATTTGTGAAACCGGGCCTTAATGTAATGTGGTCAACATTGATTGATGCTGAAATCTGTAGTTGCTGCTTCACTTGCATGTGCTGCATTTCTTCCAACAAAAAAGGGATTTCTATAGCTTCCAGTTCATCTGCAATAAAGTAGGCAAACGGCACGTGATTTGCCATGTTTGAGGAAGCAACGAGATCACCAACTTGAAGGCTCCGTTTTCAGCTCCTCCCCGGCTGCTTTCGGCTAATCTTTTTTAAAAAAAAATTATTCAGTTTGTGAAAAGCAAACAATAACAAATGCCATCATTAACCATATCAATACAACAACTGTCCAGGGTCTCAGTCTTTCAGTCCTTCTGTCTAAGGGAAGTCCAAAGTCCTTTAGCAAAGCCATAGTTCTTATTGCTTTTAAGTTCTTTGATAACTCAATTGATTCAAAATACATTTTCAACTCAAGTTTAAATCTTAAAAAATGAGGTTTGCATTAAGAAAATTTACATTTATGAATATGATATTTAGCAAACAAGGAAAGGTTTATGAGATAAGTATCACCATTTTTTTCCACAATCGTGAAAACCAAAAACTTAAACGCTATTTCTCTCATTTTGTTAGTAATTAAATATTTGTGAGGTAATGACCCAACTTTCTTCCAGGGAATTTCACTTACTAAACCATTCCAACAAGAGATTACATAAGGTACAGAAATAGACTCCATCTGAAATAACACTGTAATTTTCTTATTGTTTTTTGACTTGGATGATGAAAGGCACTGTTTTCCAACACAAGTATTAGAAAGATCCACGGAGTGACATGAGATTGGAAAAGAAAGAGCTCTAAAAAGCATGACAACTCCATGTGGCACTGCATCAGCAACGATGGCAAACTCTTTCAGACTAACAGGAATTCCATGCTTAAACTCAGAGTAATTACAAATCAAACCATTCTGATTGAAATGTTGAGACACAAACATAATACCATTTTTAAACCAATAAAAAAAAAAAAAAAAAGATTTGTGTTTATACAGTAGATTCTTATTGTTCCAGATTAGATACGAGTGAGGTCTAAAATTATGTTTAAAAATGAGGGACCGAGCTAATAACACTTGTCTATGAAAAAGGGATCATTTGACAGGGATTTTCATGATATTATAGTTACAGATTAATAAAAAATTTAAACCACATAGTTTAGAAAAAAATAACATTAGGGATCAGATTCCATATTGATGAGGGCTTTTTTTTTATCCAATTTATTTTAAAGGTGTTGTTCAAAGTGGAGAAATCAAGAAAGTTCAATCCCCCTTTCTCAATGGTGTTCATCAGTACAGATTTTCTAATAAAATGAGTTTTATTCTTCCAAACAAAGTTGATTTTTTTAAGAATGCCAGTGTCAACATTCAGAGAGAGAGTGCAGCATAAGTTAATCTTGACAAACCTTCAATGAGAGATCACATTGGAGCCACATATTAATTTTTTTCTGAGAACTTTCAATTAAAGGATTAAAAATTAAGGAGCATCTTTCTAATTCAGTTTTAGTTATAAGAACACCTAAATAAGAAACCTGATCTTTGATTTGAATATTACAAATTTCTGCCAAATTACATTCTTTGGTGTACATCAATTCACACTTTGAGAGGTTCAAGAACAGCCCTGATGCTTTGGAGAATTGCTGAATATACTTCAGTGCTAAATGAACCTGTTAAGCATCTTGCTAAAAAAAAGTGTGGTATCATCAGCCAGTTGACTGATAAGTATTTGATTGTCAGCAATAGAGATACCATGAAGACCACTATAAGAAATATAAGAAGCGAATATCTGGGAAACTAGTAAAAATAAATAAGAGCATAATGGGCATCCTTGTCTAATACCACACAACAAGCAAAATCTATGAGATGTACCATATTTTAATTTAATTGTGCTACTACAGTCGTAATACAGAGTTCTCACTGCCTTACAAAAATATTCTCCAAAACCACATTTTTCCACTGATTTAAATATAAATGTATGTTCAACAGAATCAAAAGCTTTATAAAAGTCCAGGAAAAGAATGAAACTATTATGTTCAAGCAAATCATTATAATCTAATACGTCTAAAACTAATCTGATATTATTCATTATGTGACAGTCCTGCATAAAACCAGACTGAGTCTCATCTATAACAGTATCCAGACAGTCCTTAATTCTTTAAGCAAAAATGTTATAGTCATTATTAAGGAGTGTGAGGGGTCGCCAATTGTCTAAATTGGTAAGATCTTTTTTAGGTTTGGGAATTAAAGTTATGATACCTTGCGTCAATGTAGGAGGTAAACCTGAGTTAAAAAAGGAGTAATTTCTTCAATAAATACTTTGTAAAGCTCGGCTGTAAGTCCATCACACCCTGGAGATTTACTATTTTTCAAATTTTTGATTGATTTTTGTACTTCTTCAGGAGTAACTATGCTATCACAAAAAAATCTAGCGCTTTCAGATATAACTTTAACATAATTAACTGAGTCTGGAGAGATGAGGACGTTGTTTGCTCTAGACACTTTGAGGTATAAAGATTCTTATAAAAACTGGCACTGTAATTTGCTATTTCCTTTGGATCTTTAACAATGTTGTCATCGACGCATAGTTGTTCAATTGTTGAGAGGGCAAAATTACATTTTTCCAGCTTTAAAAAAAATGCTGAATTGAGTTCTCCCTCTTCAAGCCATTTTTTCCTGGATCTTATATAAGCGCCCCTAGCTTTTGATACGTATAATTCATCCAATTTCATTTGCAAATTGCATTTTCCTGCAGAGATAAACAATCAAAATGATTAAACTGAGATCATTTCATGATTAGGTTGTCTTCAAGAACCCTTCTTTTTTTTGGCTAAACCAACTTTTCTTAAATAAACCCCTGTCTCAAACTTAAAAAGCTCCCAATTTATACCAAACGAATTTTGAATTGTGGCTGCTTTCCAATGGATAGCAATTAATTCTTTAATTTTATTCTTTACATCTGGTAATTCTAGCAGTGAACTGTTAAGTTTCCACAAGGAAGCTCTGCATTGAGCTGTTACATAATCTGCCATTAAAGGGGTATTAATGAAAATAGTCTTGTGGTCAGTTAACGGGGTACATTGAATGACAACATTCAGATCAAAATTTGACATACTTTTTGATATGAGCCAATAGTCAATACAGGATTGTCTTGATCCACTTTTGTTGGCCCAAGTAACAAAATGTCCAAATGTCCACCAACTCAAACTTGTCTATTAGGTCTAAAAGTGCAGGGCTAGAACAAACTGTATTTATTTTAGGATATCTGTCCAAAGAAGTATTAAATGACACATTAAAGTCTCCTCCCAGAATAAAAAATGCATTAGGAAATTTATTAGACCAATATGTAAGCTTCTCATCTAATTTGTTAAAAAAAGAAACTTTATCCAAAGAATTATTGTACCCATATATATTTCCAAGAATTGCAGCTTGTTGATTAAGTGAGATTACTAATAAATGAAAATGACCCAAACTATCTGAATCTGACCCTAATATCTCCCCACCAAATTTGTTTCTCAATATGCTTACACCAGCTGAGTGTTCAGTGCCATGTGAACTCCAAATATCGTTACCCCACTGACATTTCCACCATTTGTAATCATCAATAGTCGAATGACATTCCTGAAGAAAACAGAAATCTGATTTCTGTTTTTTAGCAAACAAAAAAAGAGCTTTTCGTTTCACACTATTCCTGAGGCCCCTGGCATTAAAGGATATTAATGACAATGACATGAACCGCGAACAAAATAAAAAAAGAACAGAACTAAGTTTAAGTAAATGAGTGCACCAGAGAAGTACACTATCAACCAAAAAGAGCAAACAACCACAACAACAGCTCAACCGGGAATATGGTGTTCAAATTTAAGTTCAGATAATAACAAAGACTACACTTAAATAATCTTTCGAAAATAAATTTAAAACCAAAAGAAAAGAAACTGGTAAAAATAAAACAATATTAATACAAATAAAATAAATATATATATATAAATAATAACTAAACTATACATATTTATTCATTCCCCCTATTTTCTTAATAATAAAAAATAAATAAATAAACGAATATGAATAATAATAATAGGAAAAATAAATAAGATATATAAAAATAAAAATACAAAATGCCCTTTATATCAAGCTAATCCACTTAGAAGAAACAGCTGCTAGTTGAATAGGCATAGCCAACATTTTAAGTATCTTTAGCGGTCACTCAATCACAGCAAATGGACCGTGAAAGCCAGCTCGCTTTCCTTCCCGTCTCGCCTTCTCCAGCGTCGGCCACAGCATCCCTTTCTCTCTGCGAGAGATCCTCGAAGATCTTGATCTTCTTTTCCCTGAGAAGGACGGCTGTTTGGGCATCTTTCCAAATTTATCCCGCAGGGACCGGGAAGAAAATAGTTTTTTCTGCAGCAGAACGAGGTCCCAGCCTATGAGCGACATCAACTCCACGGGGCAGATCTGCAGCGATGCCCGGGGAAACCTGGCTGAAGAGGTCGATGATCGTCTGCTTCTCCGGAATACCAGCGACGCGAAGGTTCCATCCTCTCTTATAAGCCTCCAGATCACTGTACTTATCACGAAGATCGACGTTTTCTTTCTCCAATCTTTCAATTTTCTTTTCCAGTTCCTAAGTTTTTTCATTCAGATGCTTCACCTCTTCACCGTGGAATTCACGCGAGTTGATTATCTGTTTATTAGAGTTTGAGTTTTCAAGAACCGTTTTCTCAACTTCTTGAATTCGGCGCAAAGCCTCCATTCTCTGCATGAATCTCATCAGCATAGCATCACTCACTGAAGGACTGTCTGAAATCGGTTTGCTTTTTTTGCTGGGTTTGGTTCAGGTGTATCAGGTAAAGGTGCGAACTCAGAACGTCCAACAACTGCATCCAATTCAGCATTTAGAGTTCTTCTTGCTGTGCATAGCAAGGACAGTTTCTTCTTTTTCGTCCATATTAACAAATCAACACAGCAACTCGTAGCAAAAACACGTGAAATATTATTATTAACAACTAGCTAGCAAAATATTCAGCAATAGATTCCAATTAAGAAAATATGAAAAAGAGAACAAAAATAAATAACAATAAATTAAAGAATGCAACTTAATTAAAAAACGGCATCTTCCAGTTATTTCTGAAAATAAGCTGTTAAGAGCTCCTGCAAACCCGTCTTGCTATGACGCCATCTTGGCTCTAAATCGGCTGCGAGAGCCTTGATGACGACACACTTTATTCTCATTGGTCAGATTATGTGACGACAAGCACGATGTGTGCTGCGTGTTTCTTCTTAAAAAAGTTCCTGTATGTAATCAATCTTTATATAAAATATCTGATATTCAAAGAAAACATTAATGATGAAAATGAAGATTAAGCGATATGGTAAATATATATTCATATCGTAAGAGTAAAAAACTGGTCGACCAGAGGCAGTTTTTTTAATGGATATTGTAAGAGGCTTCACCCCAGCAAACACATAACGTTCCCCTAACGTTCCCATATGGTTCCCTGTCGGTTATTTTTTGTGGAACTATATAAGAACGTTCTAGGAACGTTAATTTTATAACTTAAAGAGAACCATTCAAATGCTTAATTACATCACCATTATCAGGGAGTAGAGGGCGCTCATTGATTGGCTTTTTATTTAAGTGCAGTCCATTGTTTCTGCTTGTTTTTTTTATTTTATTTTTTATTTAGATAGACATATAGATTATGGCAAAGATAAATATCAATAAATCTTAAAAAAATCCTTCAACAGATTTTAAAAGGAATATATTTTATTCAACATTGGCGAAAAAAGTATTTCGTGTTTAAGTAAAATTAGTGTATCAGACATAAAAGATAATGCACTGTTTTTAGTGTTGCCTTACCATTTTCCTGGGAGGCCCACAACACTGCAATCAGG
>JAUMHG010034710.1:0-11356 GCA_032359395.1 Enteromius anoplus
TGGTCGACAGCCACACTTTCTGTCCGACTTGGTATGCTGGAGGATTGGATCTCCGAGTGTCGGCATTAGTCTGGTGCCTACGCACTGCCCGCTGGAGATGTTGATGGGCTTCGTCCCAGACTCTCTCGCTCTCCCGGAATCAGTAATCGACAGCAGGAACGTCGGAGGGTTCGCCTGACCATGGGAAGAGAGGGGACTGGTAACCGAGCATGCACTGAAAGGGAGTGAGTCCGGTGGAGGCTTGACGGAGTGAGCTCTGTGCATACTCGGCCCAGCCCAGATACTGGTTCCAGGTGTCCGATGGTCTTGGCAGAAGGTACGGAGGAACCGCTCTACTTCTTGGATCTTGCGCTCAGTCTGCCCATTGGCCTGCGGGTGATAACCTGAGGACAGACTGACGGTCACACCTAGGAGATGGAAGAAAGATCGCTATACACGGGAGATGAATTGAGGCCCTCTGTCGGATACAATGTCTTCCGGGACTCCAAAGTTCCTGAACACTTGATTGAAGAGTGCTTGTGTGGTATCCCAGGTGGTAGGTAGACCCTTTAAGGGGATGAGACGACAGAATTTAGTAAAGCGATCTACTATCACCAGGACACATGTGTTACCTTCAGAGGATGGTAAATCTGTAATAAAGTCAACTCCTAGGTGTGACCAAGGGCGGTTAGGTATCGGGAGTGGTAAGAGTTTTCCTGCAGGTAGGTGTCTTGGAGTCCTGGACATGGCGCACTCCCGACACCCTCTCACGTACCTTTGCACATCTCTTTCCATACGGGGCCACCAGAACTGATCTTGCAGAAGCGAGAGAGTCCTGTTGGTCCCTGGATGCCCAGTGACGTGTGAACGGTGTGTATTAATGGAATGCGCTCATCCTCAGGTACAAATCGGAGGTCAGGAGGACAACCCAGCGGAGGAACTGGTGCTGGATTCGCTGCGACTGGAGGGGTCACCCACTGAATGGGACAGATGAACAGATGGTGAGGTAAGATGGGTTCTAGTGTTTCAGGTTCTATGTCTGGAGCATGGAGTCGTGAGAGTGCATCCGCACGCACATTCTTGGGACCAGGTCTGTAAGATATTGTAAACTGAAAGCGGGTGAAGAATAGCGCCCACCTACCTTGACGTGGGTTTATTCTCTTAGCATCTTGGAGATATTGCAAGTCTTTGTGATCTGTGATTACCTGAAATGGATGTATTGACCCCTCCAGCCAGTGTCGCCATTCCTCCAAAGCTAACTTGATGGCCAAAAGCTCCCTGTTGCCAATATCATAATTCTTCTCCGCCGGGTTGAATTTGCGAGAGAAGTAGGCACACGGCTTTAGTTGTGGTGGATTCCCCTGCTGCTGTGACAATACGGCTCCGACACCAGTGGTAGATGCATCTACCTTTACCGTAAAGGGCTTCTGAGGGTCTCGAAGAACAAGGATTGGTGCGGAAGTGAAGACCGTCTTTAAGTCTTGGAAGGCTTGGGTCGCTTCGGGTGTCCAGGTTAATATATTGGCTTTACCCTTGAGTAGAGAGGTTAAGGGGCTGGCCAAAATACTGTAATTCTCAATAAACCGGCAATAAAAATTGGAGAACCCCAGGAATCTTTGAAGCTCCTTCACAGTGTTAGGAGTGGGCCAATCAACTATGGCTTCAATTTTCGAGTTGTCCATGCTTATGCCATTGGGGTCAATGTTGTAGCCGAGGAAATGGGTTTGTGACTGGTGGAAGGTGCACTTCTCGGCTTTGAGGAACAGATGGAACTCCCGTAACTTCGTGAACACCTTCCTGACGTGTTGGATATGTTCCTTGAGACTGTAAGAATAGATCAAAAGGTCATCTATATAAATTACTAGAAAGCAGTCTAGGTACTCATGAAAGACTTTGTGCATGAAGTCCTGGAACACGCTCGGAGCGTTGGCCAGCCCATACGGCATCACAAGATACTCGTAGTGCCCAGTCTGTGTTATGACAGCTGTTTTCCACTCATCTCATGCTTTTATTCTGACAAGGTTATAGACGCTCCTCAGGTCCAGTTTGGAGAAAACCTGGGCGCCTCTCAGTTTTTCCAGGGCTGCAGGAACTAGAGGAAGGGGATATTTGAAGGGAATAGTTACTTCATTAAGTGCTCGATAATCTATACAGGGCCGGAGGCCGCCATCTTTCTTCGCAACGAAGAAGAAACTGGAAGCAGCAGGGGAAGTGGATGGTCTGATGTAGCCGTGTGCCAAGGCCTCCTTGATGTACTCCTCCATTGCTTTGGTTTCTGGAAGTGATAGGGGGTAGATCCTTCCTTTGGGCACTTGGGCATCCGGGAGCAGATCGATGGAGCAGTCCCATGGGCGATGTGGTGGCAAACTGGCTGCTCTCCTGGGGCAGAAGACGTCCTGAAAATCCTTGTATTCTGCAGGAATATCAACAGACTGTTTCTCAATAGGACTTTCAATGGAAGTGGTACATACTTGGATCTGCTGGTTAGGTTGAAGTGGTAGGTCAGGGAAACACTCAGGCCAGCATTTAGAACCCCACTTGAGAATCTCGCCTGTGCCCCAGGAGTTGTGCCTCAGTTCGTGTTGTGCCAACCACGGACGCCCTAGCACTAGATCCATTTTGGAGCCCTCCAGTACCATAAAAGACATCTCCTCCATATGACAGACTGCAATCCTCACCCCAACCGGCCCTGCACGGCGTCTCACATGACGATTAGTCAAGGGTTTGCCAGTGATGGTCTGTACTTGATACACCATTTCAGTGGGAGAGGTCTTGAGATTGAGACGCCGTGCTAGGTATCCGGCAATGAAGTTGCCAGCTGAGCCTGAATCAATAAGAGCAGCGACAGACACAGAAATTCCATTAGCAGTAAGCTGAACTGAAGTAGAAAATGGGGGCATGTTTTCATCATGAGGAAGTATAGTACTCACCACCGGTCTGGGCGGTCGGACTGGACAATCTTTCATCATATGGTTAGGTTGTCCACAATATAAACAGAGTCTCTTATTGATCCGATGTTGACGATCTTGAAGTGAAAGACGTTGACGAATAATTTCCATGGGTTCATTCTGGGTAACTGGAGGGCTTGTAGACTCTGGCTGAACATCGAAGAGACAGTTGGATGAAGCGTTCCAGACCAATCGAGTCATCATATGGAGCCAGCATCAAATGAAGACTTGGGTCCAATCCTTGACGGTAGGTTGTGATTAAAGCTTTTTCGTTTCATCCGCTTGAAGCAGACAATGTCCGGAACTTGATAGAGTATTCAAGAACAGATAGGTTATTTTGTTGAATGTTATATAATTCCTCACCCGCGGATGATTCCTGATCTGTACGCCCGAATACTTCAGCAAAATATGACGAAAAGGCTGAATATAAATCGATGGCGGGTCCTGCTTGGCTCCATACAGATTCGGCCCGCCTTAAAGCGGATCCTGAAAGGCATGAAATAACATGACCGATCTTAGCACTGTCTGAACTATAAACGCTGGGGTAAGTAGAGAATGTGATGGCACACTGCAGCAGAAATCCTTTGCAATCCCCCGCCACGCCAGAGAAGGGCGTCGATCGCACCATGTGACATAGTACTGCCGGAGGAGAAGAAGAGTTGTTTACTTCCGGGTGCGCTACACGTGCGGGGAATGGCGTGGATGCCGGTGGTGGTGGTGGCTGGACAGGAGCAGATAATATGGATCGCCTCACTGCTTCTACGAGCTCCTGAAACGGGTCCGTTGAAGAACTCATCCCGTTGACGATGTTTTTGGTCCAAGCTTCTGTAACGAAGCGGACACTCACAGAGGTAAGATAATAATAATACAGTTTATTAAAGTCAACAGGATGGTGAAAACGAAACAAAGGTAAGCAAACTCAGGTTCTTCCAATACTGGGAAATAACAAACTGAAAATGTCTCTTTGTCTTTCTTGTAGGTTGGAACGCTGCAGCCACACACCACTATACACCACGGAGCTGAGAGGAGATCACAGCGGAGCCTGGAGAGTACACACAGAGCCTTCTGTATGGAAACAGGTAAGAGATCAGGTAAGTAACACAGTAAGTCAAAGGGAAGCGTCCACTTTCGACGAACGAGCTTAGACAAGGAACTGATAGTGGTGTGTGGTTATAAGAGGTGCTTGATTGTGCTAGTGATCGTGATCAGGTGTGTAATCCAGGTGAGGGTGCTCAGTACTCGGGTGATTGAGATCGTTGTGTGACAGGAAGGCAGGAGTCAGGTGCAGAGTCTGGCGTGGATGTTACACTACTACAATATTAGATTTAATTTTTTTATAAGGAGCATTTGGTTTTGGTTATAAAGGAGGTTTTATTTTATTTGCTGCTATGATATGTGAAGTATATATGGAACGAAAACGCTGCCTAAAGTATTTGAAATAAAAAGCTTGTTGTATTCCACAAATTGAAAAAAAATTACATTGCAATTAACAGTGCTTGCATTTTAATGCATTGCAATTTCATGGCTTGCATTTTGATGCGCTGCATTTTAACATGGTTGTGTATTTATGTGTATTTGTGTATTTCAGTGTATTTGTGTATTTCAAACGGAAACATTTCACAAACATTTTCATTGTTAAAATTCAGTTATCAATATTCACCTTACAAAGTTCATTTACAAAATGTTCAGTTTGTTTAACTGCGCTGTTAATAAAAGTTCTTGCCCCCTTTCTATCTGTGTTTCACCCCTCCGTAAAAGCTAACTCTCATGTGTAAATCAGTAAAATCGTGTAATGATGAAAGTAATCATATGAAAGTATGTAATCATAATTAGTGATTATTCATGCAAATCCACTTTAGTTATGTAATGAATTAACAATAATAAAAGACTGAAAAGACATGTGTAACAGTAAATTGGATCAGTGCGCAGGGACGTTGCCAGAACTTCTTCAATGGGGGGCATTTCGTTTTCATAGGGGGACACTTTATTTCTGATCTCATTATTTCTGAAATAGACATTCAACATAACTAAAAATTATAGGATATATATTTCAGTCGCCCTGTTTACATGATTTAGAGTGAACTTAATATTGAGAATGAACAACGTTCATTTTATCTAGTTAATGAATATTGCAAAGAAAATCACGTATTCAGCAGCTCAAAGAAGCTCTCATCTCCACAGCAGGGACCGGTTTCATATTTCATGAAAATGAGCAGGGTGTAAGCTGTGCATATTTTTTCGGCGCCCACGTTAACGGATGAGAGCTTTCACACAGCACGCGGGGGCAGCGCGTAGCAGGAGCAGAGCAGAAGCAGCTGTGCCGTGATAGTTTTGGCGCCGAGTCTATTTTTTCTGTTCTACTGCTTTTCCTGCAGTTCCCGGATGTTTGCTCTGTCGTATATGAACCAATGAATCGGAAGCGAATTTGTAAAGTTAAATAAAACTAACGTCTCAGGGTTATGCATATAACCCCAGTTCCTTGAAGGAACGAGACACTGCGTCAAAGCACATTGGGAACGCCTTCAGCAAGACCACGCTCTGAATCTGCTGTGAAATCCGTCTAGTCAAGTGCGGCACCCTCGGGTGACATCACTGACTGGGTGCACAAGAGCACCTGCGGTGAATCAGACTCTAGCCTCATGAGTGAAGCAAGCAACGGTAGGGATGCTGTGGGTGTGGCAAAAAGACGCAGTGTCTCGTTCCTTCAAGGATACCCACAAAATACCCATGCCCCCAGACCCTCAAGTCCCTGCCTCGTGTGGAGCAGCACAAGTACAGCGGAGCCTGGGGTGGACGGAAGGTCTAGCCCATAAAACCTAGCAAAGGTCTGGGGGGAAGACCAACCTGCTGCCTTGCAAATGTGCAGAGGCGGGACATTCGCTCAGCCTGAGTGCACCACGAAGGAAACGAATGACCAAAGGATGTCTTCCCATGGACCGTTCGTTAATCAGGGAATGAAAAGCTGATGTAGCTGCTACATACACCTTCAAAGTGGAATGAGCCAGCCCTGTGGACAGACTAGATTGCAGAAAGTGCAGAACTGTGCTAATCGGGAAGTTTACTGAACTCTGCTGATGATCATCGTACCAAGAAGTGAAAAGCTTCCACTTCAGGGCATATAATTTCCTTGTCGAGGGAGCCCTAGATTGGAGAATGGTTTAAACGACCTCGGCTGACAAACTGGACTCTATGAGTTGCGCCCCTTCAAGGGCCATACCCATAGGTTCCAAACCTCCGGGCGGGGGTGCACAATTGTGCCCCCTGCTTGAGAGAGAAGGTCCCTCCTGATCGAAATCTCCCAGGGAGAGCCGTCAAGAAGGGGGACCAGGTTCGCAAACCATACTCGGCCCGGCCAGAACGGCGCTGCTAAGAGCAGACTGACCTCGTCCTGGTGGACTCTCTCCAAGATTCCTGGGAGCAGAGCGACTGGGGGAAAAGCGTACAGCCGGAGCATCGGCCACGTCTGTACCATAGCATCCAGTCCCAGCGGAGCTGGATGAACTAGAGAGAACCAGAGGGGACATTGTGCATTCTCCTGAGTCGCAAAGAGGTCCACCGACAGAACTGCTCTATCACATCAGGATGAAGTCTCCATTCCCCCGGCTTCGACACCTGTCTCCACAGGCTGTCAGCCCCCAGGTTGAGATACCCTGGAATATAAACTGCCCTGAGAGAGCGGAGCCTGCTCCTAGACCAAGTTAGGATCTGGTGCGCCAGCTTGTAAAAGGGGTGTGACCGCAGCCCTCCTTGGCGATTTATGTATGACACTAGCCATATTGTCGGACCTTACAAGTACGTGCCGACGTCGGAGGTAAGGGAGAAAGCACCTAAGTGCTTGAAACACTGCCAGTACCTCTAAACAATTTATATGCATTAGAAGTTGCCTGCCTTTCCACTGCCCGCCGGCCTAGCGGCCCCGCTGGACCGCTCCCCATCCGGTGAGAGACGCATCGGTCGTTACATGTTTGCACTGAGCACCTAGCACCGGTCCTGACCTCAGGAACTCCATACTCCTCCACATATCCAAGGCTCGCACACAACGTCGAGAGACTTGGATCAGGCCAAAAGGATTTTACCCTCAGGGAATACCCCTTTAGTTTGAGCTACCACTGCAGGGGTCTCATGTATAATAAACCGAACGGGATCACACAAGATGCCGCTGCTAGTAGGCCCAGGAGCCTTTGAAATAGTTTAGCTGACAGAAAACGGCCTTCTTTTACCCTCTTGACTGTCCTGAAAATGGCCTCGATCCGAGCAGGTGTCAGCCTTGCGTGCATCATGCTCGAGTCCCAGATTACGCCCAGATAAACGATCCTTTGTACTGGAAGGAGTACGCTCTTCATGGCGTTTAACCATAGTCCCAAGCACTTCATTTGAGCAAGGACGACATCTCGATGTTTGATAGCCTAGCTCTGAGAACATGCTAGGATTAGCCAGTCATCTATGCAATTGAGGATGCGTATACCCTGAAGCCGCAAAGGGGCTAGGGCCGCATCTATCACTTTCGTAAAAGTACGAGGCGAGAGAGCCAAGCCGAACAGGAGAACTCTAGGTTTTCCCTTCGAAAGCAAACATGAGAAACTTCCTGTAGGCAGGATGGATAGAAACGTCAAAGTATGCTTCCTTCATGTCTATTGTGACAAACCAGTCCTCAGACCTGATGGCTCTTTTTCTTAAAAGAGAAGCTATCTCCTGCCATAGCATGGGAGCTTGATCGGGGCCCACAATAGTGGGTGTGATGTTGCTCCTTTCCCTTTCTCTGCCAACCCTGCCACATTACCATAATAATCGGAGGCAGGAATATAAGTTCTCGCGGAAAAAGGCTTAGACCAGGACCTACACACCTCGGTGTGAAGGTCCGGAAAGAATGTGAGACTGTGGCGGGAAGGCTGCGACCGTGGCCGCAGAAAGCGTTCATCCAGCCTGCTTGCTGGAAGCTCAGTTTTCGGCGCCTCGGGCCACTCTAAACTGAACCTCTCAACAGAGCGAGTCACCACTTCCAGCAACTCGTCATAGCGTGGTGAATGAGGCAAAGGCTGGGTGTCCGTGCTAACAACATCAACCTCCTCGGAGGAAGATGAATGCTACGCAGACTGCTTCTCAGCCCGAGGAGAAGTAGGCGCTCTCTGTGCTTCTTGACTCGGGTTTATAACATCTCTGATGGGGTGGAAAGGAGAAAGGGGATTTCCCGTCTCCTTTTTCTTCCAGCAGGTCAATTTGTGAACCCCATGACTGCAGATGCCGGTTCGCCTTGGCGACAACAACTCACAAAACTCCCTCCTGGAAGAGAGCTCTGCGTGAGCGAAGGGTAGCCAGCGAGAGCCAGCCGGGCAGTCTTCACAGCAGATTCAGAGCGTGGTCTCGCTGAAGGCGTTCCCAAAGCGCTTTGACGCAGTGTGGAGTTCCTGAAAAGGAACCGAAAGTTGTCTGACAAATATTATTGCTGGAATTATTAAACAAACTGAATATTTTGAACTTTGTAAGGTGAATATTGATTACTGAATTTTAACAATGACAGTGTTTATGAAATGTTTGCATTTAAAATATACATAAGTAAATAAAAAGTAAATATACAACCATGTTAAAATGCAGCGCATAAAAACGCAAGCCATGAAAATACAATGCATTAAAATGCAAGCACTGTTAATCGCAATGTAATTTTTTTTCGATTTGTGGAATTCAACAAGGATTCAGCAGGATTTTTGTTCCATAAGTATAACTCCATTGTTGTTCATAGTAAAAAAAACATGATCACACTTTTATGTTAGTTTTAATAAATTAACATGTGAAAAAAAATCAAGAAAATTCTCTCTTTAAAAAAAAAAAACATACAAAACCGTGTCGTATTGAACCGAACTGTGATTTTTGTGTAACATTACATCCCTTATATATATACAGTACAAGCCAAAAGTTTGGACACATTCTCATTCAACGTGTTTTCATGACCATTTACATTGGTAGATTCTCACTGAAGGCATCAAAATTATTAATGACAACATGTGGAGTTAAATACTTAACAAAAAATGGTGAAATAACTGAAAACACCTTTTATATTCTAGTTTCTTCAAAACAGCCACCCTTTGCTCTGATTACTGCTTTACACACTCTTGGAATTCTCTCGGTGACCTTCAAGAGTTAGTCACCTGAAATGGTTTTCCAACAGTCTTGAAGGAGTTCTCAGAGGTGTTTAGCACTTGTTGGACCCTTTGCCTTCACTCTACGATCCAGCTCACCCCAAACCATCTCGATTGGGTTATGGTCCAGGGACTGTGGGGTCAAAGGGTGCCCCGTCTCTGAGTCTTTTGAATCGGCCAAGGAGGAGCTGTCACATGGACCAATAGGGGGCTACCAGGAGGACCTGCTCCTTGTCCTCCCTAACCTTGCACAGGAACTGTGCTAGAAGAGTCACTGGGGGAAATGCATATTTGCGCAGGGCCCGCAGCCAGCTGTGTGCCAGGTCATCCCTGCCAAGGGTTCCATCGGTCAGGGTGTGAAACAACTGGCAGGGAGAGGTTTCTGGAGAGGCAAACAGGTCTATCTGAGCTGCTCCAAACTTCTCCCAAATCAGCTGGGCCATCTGGGAATGGAGTCTCCATTCCCCAAGAAGTGCAGCTCGAGACTGCTCGGCTGTCTGGTTGCAGTACCCCGGAATGTGAATGGTGCGAATCGACCTCAGATTCTTCTGACTCCAGAGCTGGAGGTGGCGGGCGAGCTGTGACATGCGCCAGGGTCGTAGACCGCCTTGATGGTTGATGTACGCTACAGTTGCTGTGTTGTCTGTAAGAACTAGTTTTGTGTCTAGTACTCTTACCTGCATCTCTACCTGGGTCTTGTCCGACTTGCGCATGTCTGCCAGACACAGCCACAGGTGCCGCTCTTGGACCACCATAGTGCACATCGCACAACCCAGAGACCTTCGTCGCACATAGCTTGAGGTCCGCCGAGGTACGGAGTTCCGTGAGAACTTCTGGGTTGTGGCCACCCTTGTGCAGGGCTCTTAGTGCTTTAGACTGAGGCACCTGCAACAACTCCATAGCGTGCAAACCAGAGCCGACGAATACCTACAGGCTCGGGAGGGTAGCAACGGGTTAACCTGCCAGGTGGTGGCGGCGTGTGCACACAATTGCACTGCTACTGACCACTCCACCTGGGGGACCCCTGTATACCCCTTAGCTGCGTCACCTTCAAGGGTGGAGAAGGAGGATGAGCTACCCCCAGGTACCAATCCTCCAGCCTCGAGGGTTCCAGGGTGGGTGGAGGATTCCACCTAATCCTGATCCCCTTGGCGGCCCGGCAAACATAGCCACCAACTCTGGATCGGTGTCAGGCATGGACGAACGCCCGGTGGACACCGCGCCAGCCGACTCGTCATCTCCAGAGTCAAACTCACTTTCCGATGCAGCGATCGACATCTGTTCATCGGGGGGAGTTTTTAGCGGTCCAGACTGCCCCGTTGGCAGCTCCACTGGTAGTGAAGCTCTCCAAGGAGAGTTTCTCACTGTAACCGTAAGACCAGGCTGCCCACTACCGGATGTAGCGCTCACCCGGCTCTCGCTGGAACAAGCACTAGATCACGGCAGTGGAACCGGGACCCCACCCCCTTTCAGGTAGCGGAGTCTGGTCCGCAGCTCCGCGATGGTCATCTTTCCACATGGAGAACATGACTCATCCACAAAGACTGCCTCAGCGTGCTTAATGCCCAGGCATGTGAGGCAGCGATTGTGACTGTCGCCCGGTGCCAGGTAACGTCCAAGAATGCAAGGGTGGTATGACCCGTGAGCTACTCTTTTAGTTGCTCTTTTAGTAAGCTGAGGCACACAGGGGAGATGGCCGCCTGCACACAACAGTGGGGTAGTGAAAACTGTTGTGGCAATCCACTCGACACTGGAAAACCACCGCAGCTGCAAACGCCATATCACCAGCCTCTTCAATCACCGCCGTAGATTGGAGAGCTGAACTCATGTCAAGCGAAAAACTAATGAACGCTACATCCGCTGCTTGTTTATACTCACACTGCGATCAGCTGCAGCTGGTTGTTAATCAGTGCATGCCGATTTCATTGGCGTGTTTTCATACACGCGAAAAGTATATTGGTCATCTCGAAGCAAGATTCCTATTCGTAGGTCACCGACATGACTCGGAGTGACCAACTGAAAAGGAACTGATATTTATATGCATCATATGTAAGTAGAATGCTACACTGCAATAAAAATCTCATTAATATACATTATCAGAATCTGTTATATGTATATGTGATATGGTCATGCATAATATGTGTTTAAGGGCACTAATACACAGCCAATTTGTTAATAGGCATGCTATTAAGCAAATAGCTTATAGTGAGAATTGGTCCTTGTGTCACGCCCTCCAGGCATTCCATGTCTTCGTGATCTGTGTTTTTGTTTTTATTCAGTCTCCCTCGTGTGCTC
>JAUMHG010034711.1:0-11354 GCA_032359395.1 Enteromius anoplus
TCTTTGCAAAGCAGATTGTGTTTGTTTGCAAAACGCTGGATTTGTTTGTTTAATTTTGGCACAAAAATAACTCCATATATAAGCGGTTAAAATTAACGTCCCTATGCGCAATACTGAAAAAACACCTAAAATAATATACGGTGCAACGTGAGCAATCTCAATGGCATAATCGTAACTGTCTATTCCTTTTCACTTTTGTTGGCAACAGATATAATAGATTAAATTTGTTTGAGCAGGGGCATTTTTTCCAATTAAGTGGAATTCAAGGGGAAGGCTAAGCTTACCCAAGTCTTACACACGTTCCCTCTGTCAGGTGGGGCAATTTGCCAGGGGTTTAAGTTGATCACATTTAATTTATACCCACCTCAAACAACTCTATAACAAATATTTTTTAACCTTTATAACAGCCCAAGCATACCTATATACATATAGAATGCTGCACTAAACAAATACCTAAGGTGAAATCGCAACGAGATCCCAGAAAAGCTCTCACCTGCTGCCCACTGAGTCCAAAGCTGACAAAGGCGCAGTGAGCCAGTCCTCCAATGGGTCCACCGAAACCAGATAACGAGGCAACAGAGTTCTAAGTGACCGCAAAAGGGGGAAGTCAAAACAACTGACACAAACCGACAATCCCATACTCCCATCACACTGACACAATATTTGACACCCTAGGGAAAACGCATAGCTAGTTTACCTAAACACAACACCTGGACATTCTCCTTAGCCGCACTGCTAGGACCAAACACTAGTGAAGAGGAGATTCTCCACACATGCGACACCTATGTTTTTGTCCCAGCTTCATTGTGTGTCCTTGTGTCCCTTGTGTTGTCTGTTTGTCTTTGTTGTTCCCCTTCCTCATTTTACCCTGTCTCTCTTTCTCTCTAAGCTTTCACTAGGAATTTACTTAACCCATCTCTACCTGTGGGTCCTGAAATTAGGATTGACTCCTGTCACCAAAGCATTGTAAGTTAATCAGTAACACCGTTGTTAGGTAATATAGACGATACCACTAAACATGATGTTCAGCGCCAATCTTTCCCTCAATAACCAGGTTATCGATAATCGCATTATCCTGCCCAACCAAAATTTCACAAATCGATTTCCCTAAGGGCTCGATTCTCCATATTGACGATTAGGCTCTACATCACCTTACTGACGACGAGTATTAGGCCTTCAACAGCCTTCCTCCCTCCTCGATCCAGAACAGGAAGAACGGATCGAAGGGTAATGAACGCAACGTAATCCAACCCGTGTCGATACTGCCTTAGAGGCTATTGCTACTGCCACCTGCAGGTGCGCCAATTATTTGGTCTTAATATGCCGCCGACGCAGCGCTTTGCATCTGTACAGTCGTATACTACAGTGTGACTCTGAGTCTTGCCGTCCTCCTCCACAAACAAGTGAAGATCGTTTACGAGTCTTTTAACAAAGGGATGCCGGACGTCCCAAAGGAAAATTTTCCGTCGTAGCAAAGCTGACCAAGAGCCACTTGAGAACTTGAGCAACCCGTTTGAGATTATGTCCATACCCCCTTGTCAAAATCCTGACAACCGAAATTTGCTAATGTTACCTAACCCTCGATTAACCAAACAATACATACCAGTCGTCCCAAGTTCACCCTAACCATTACCAAATTCCAAATCCTGCACCATGATTCAGTGAGCAATGGAAATGGGTTTGTGTTGCTGTTTTTCAGTCCTCTCTCCCTCTCTGCCTGTTGTTCCAGTGACCACTGACGTTCGGAACCTCACTGCTAAAAAGGGGGATGTGTGGGACCTCATAGTGAACAGACAGAGATGCCCAAGAGCAACATTCCAAGACAATTTAAAAAATCACCTTCTAAAAACTGATCAATGACCAGCTTCGTTGCCTTAAGATCTGGTAAACTCCCAGAGACCAGATCCCCCACGAGAGAGGAGAAGGACACCTCGTGATGAGTAACAGGACTTGAATAGATCTCTTGTTGATTCGTGGCCACAACCAGCTCCTAAACAATGGATATCAGAACCTAATGCAATTAACACTGGACAGCTAATGTTCGGTGAAATGTATGCTTGATGTGTGTGCAATGAAGGACCAGTCAGATCAAGACCCGCCTCACAGCATCCGATTGGCCATCTCACCATGTTAAAACAGGATGCATGCGAAATATGTGTGTGCTTGGACCATGTGCAAAGATATGAGGAAACATCTACTTGGTGATCTTTCTCCACAACAAAGATCATCCTTCATCCAACGCATCAAGAGAGAAGGAACGGCGAACCCAGAGGAGAACTCAGAGAAGTGGAACTCAGCCGTGAACCCGCTCCGCGTCTCTCTTTCAGACATCAAGAACTCTTTGAAATAGCTCATTCTTACTGCTAAAATTCCAAAGAGACCTCGCAACTAACTTCTACGAACCGCTGGCAAAGACCTCAAGGACGTCAGCAAGCAAGCCAACCTGAGAGCAGGAAATCACGGAACGGACAAATCATCTGACCAGCCTGCAGCGGTAAACACTAAACGTTTCCCTTCTTGCTGACGGTGTAACTAAACTTAAAAGAAGCTAAGCATCTACTTTTTTGATTCCTCTTTGTTTGGGTTCTAGAATTAGTAACAACACTTTGGACTTTAGTGAATCATCATTGTACAAATTTAGACAGCGACTGTGTGAATGTGTGATTCAATAATCATATTTAAATGAATCTTTGATTTCATTTAAACAAACTAACCAAAGAGCTAAGTGAACAAAGAAATTAAACGTAAGGTTATTCCCCAAAGTTGATTAATACATTTATTTATTGATTCCCTTAATTTGCCTTACAGAGGTGTTGTCTCGAACTAACACAAGCATTTCCTGTTTATGCAAAACAAGGTTACATAACTTCTATCGTATTACTATTGAAGCGCTAATTCCCTTATCGGGTATTTAAGGCCTCGTTTACACTGTTAGTTAAATGTGACCCAATTCCGATTTTATGTTCATATGTGACACAGATCGGATCTGTTGCATGACAGTGTAAACAGAAAAAAAAACGCATGCATTCGGATATTTTGAGATCGGTTTCAGGCTTCGTTCATATGTAGAAATAAATCTGATTTGTGTCAATGCGACGTGTAAACAGGCAGATCGGATTTTTTGCAGCATTACGTTCTGTATGTCATTAAAACGTACTTCTCCGCGGCTTAATGAGGTCATATTTGACTTGTGCTGGGAAAAAACTGTAAAGGCTGACGAGGTATTTTGAGCTGCATCCAAAAAAGGTGGAACTTTTTTATTTTAATAGAACTTGAGGTTCACAAAAGTTGGTTTATTAAGCCCTCAGCTGGCGATTCTAATCCTAATAGTAATTAAACATTTTAAACTTTATCTGTACATTATCTAATGTGGATTAGGTATAGCGTATTTTTTCTCATATTTTTTCGGATATAGGCGACTAATTCAAATTGAGCATCAAGAACTGTAGTGTAAACGAGGCCTGAGAGCTTTCTTTCTTCACATTAATCTTAACGTGCCCCTATTACGCCTTTTCCAATATGATCTTTCATGCAGTGTGTCATGTATCTGCAAAGTTGTGACGCCCACAGTGCACGATAAATACATTTATTGTACATAAAAAAAAAAGAGTCGGCTTACATTCACCTAAACAAGTCATCAGCAATTCAAATATTTTTCTGTTACGGATCCACGTCACTAGGTAACATATTTGCATAATGTCCGCCCACGTTCTTTGTCGCAAACAGCTTGCCCCGATCCCAAACAGTACAATTTCCTTGGGAATACATCATGTGAAGAAGACGCTCTATCCTGTGAGAGTTAATTTGTTTTACATGCCCTTCTCTTATGTTGTGTAACAACCCTGCACGTCTTGGTAACCGGCTAGCTTGCGATTCTGTAGTTCTGATGTTCGGCTGTGGGCCTAATGTAGTCTAATACTGTGATTGATGCAGGTTGACTGTCTGTCTGTCTCATCCACTTGTTAGTTTAAGGCTCTGTTTAATGCTTAACGTCATTTGAGCGTCCTATTATAGGTTTGGCTTAGTTATTACCGCGCTTGATGGCGTACTTATGGGGGTTGATATAATTGACAAGTTTTTTGAAAATGATGTTGTGTGCACAATGTTATTATTGAAAACGGAGAGGAGAAGATATTAATTTCTCTAAATACCCGGCTATGTGTAAATGTGGTCTAAGTAATGATAAACGATGCTTAACGCAGTGTTATGCATTATACAATGCTGAAGTTCACTATGTAGAGGTGTGCCTGATTCGCTTACAAAAGCACTGCCCACGTTAGTTTTGGTTCAAGCTCTGTGCTGTGGGGCGCTGTTGCTAGCGGCAGACCAATCATATAGGACTACGCCATCAGGAAAAATCCACAACATTCAAATCCAGCTAACTGAGTTAGCGAATTACCAAGAACGAACACCAGTGGTGAACTACAGTAGTGACTACTGTATATATACATATTTTATACATATGCAAATAAATATATATATATATCTATACACACATACATACATACCATAGAGTGTGGCACGCTTTGATTCCAAGTTATCAGTATATGAAATTACAGAAAGGAAGATGGCCAGATGAGCACAATCAGATTTGTCCCACGCTCAGCAACAGTAACTGTTCACTCAGATTTGCAAGAATTCTCTTCAGTGTGAACTCTCATGTGAGTTTTGAGGCTACATTCATCAATAAAACTCTCTTCACAAAGCTGACATATAAAACAGTTTCCTTCTGAGTGAGTCTCTATGTGGTAATTAACCCAGCAGGCACAGGAAGTCAACATGACGTCAGATTAAAGTTGTACCCCAATGTCATAGGTACATTGCATTTTGGGTGGAAATGAAAATCAGGCTGACGTCAGCATCTAACGTCAGGAAGACGTCAAAGTCCGACGTTAATAAGACGTTGAATTTTGGGTGAAAATGAAAATCGGGTTGACATCAGTACTCAACGCCAGACCGACGTCAGAGTCTGACGTCAATAAGACGTTGCATTTTGGGTGGAAATGAAAATCAGGTTGACGTCAGATGATCATTTTGGTTAAAACAGGTTCCAGGCAAAATCTAGCTGTCAAAACTGTCAAGCTGGTAAATTCCAACTTTAAAGAAAGATGGTTAAAATGGGTTTTGTTGACATGACATCAAACCTTTAAAAGCGCCAGGAATTTTGTTGCAAAAATCAGCATACAGACAGAAAAACATCTAGGTTATGAGTGTAACCCACGTTCCCTGAAGGAGGAAACGGAGACGTTACATATGGGAACTCGCCAGAGAGACCAATTGCCTTTGTGCTTTATACAAAAGGCCAATGAAATCGGCATGCACTTGATTGCGCTCAGGTGTACCTCATCACTGCGTGAGTATAAGAGGCACCTCCAAGCCGATTCCCGTGCTCTCGGCCCAGGCACTTAAGGCAGCGATCATGATCGTCACAAGAGGTGAGGAAACTTCCACACCCAGAAGCACACGGCCGGCTCGACATCCTACTACAGAATGCTTCACCAAACCGTGAGAGAAAATCAGCTCTTTTTCCCCAACTCCATACACTCAGAGGTCTATGCTCACTGGAAATGCATATGACTGATACACAAATAAGAAAAGACTTAAGAAAGACTATCAGCCCGCAGGATCCGCTGACAGCCGCCCAGGAATATGCTGTCAGTCGAGAGAGCAGGATAGCAGAAACTCTATTTGCAGATCGCACCATCACTTTCAAAGAAGCCAAGGGGATCTCCAGCTTCATAACGGCTCGGCTCTGAAGCGAAAAGCTGCATGTGCACTCCGCTCGTGCCCTCTTATACTCACGCAGTGATGAAGTGCACGCCAATTTCATTGACCTTTTGTATAAAGCTCAAAGGCAATTGGTCTCTCTGGTGAGTTCCCATTTGTAGTGTCAAGGTGATTCGACTGAAAGGGTAACAAAACAATACACAAAAGTGTAACAATAAAACGGGACAGAGGTCAAGATCCAATGTGAAACAACACAAAATTCTTAATTTTAAGACTAGTATTATCAGTAGTAATATTAGTAAAAAGAATTTAACTTAATCTGAAAGTGGAATCCACAAATGCGTGGTGGTTTTATCAGAAAAATTTAAAGGAGATGAAAGGATTATATATTTTTAAAAAATGGTTTTATTATTAGCATTATTGAAATAGAACATATTCTACATAACTGTCACGGTTGTGCTCAGGGAAGGCACGGAGAGAGTTGAGTTCTTGTAGAAACATATTTTAATGAACATAGTAGTGAACATACGGGAGCAAAGCAAACACACTCTTAACATTGACAATTACGAACCAACACTGAATCTAAGAAGGCAACTTATAAGGGGGAGACAATCACAGATAATGCGCTGGACACACCTGACACAAATAAACTGATTACAAGAAACTAGGTCACAGAGCACATGGGGAAGGACAACAAAACACTCATACATATAACAATAACATTTTTCAAAACACATGAACATCAACGCTAAGCTCCCAAATTTCCAACTTTAAATAAAGATGTGGTGTGTATTTTGTTAGCATGACATCAAACCTTTAACAGAGCAAGAAATTGTGTTGCAAATAATCTGCACACAATTTGAAAAAAGTCAAATAAATAAAAACATACATACAAAAGAAAGTGTTACAGTAAGATTAAATGTGAGAACACCAAATTATTAATTTTAAGACAGTAGTAAAAGAATTTAGCTTAATCTCAAAGTAGAACCCACAAATGTTTGGTAGTTTAGATGATTGAATTATATATCTACAAAACATATTTGTTTTATTATTAGCATTATTGAAAGAGAACATTTTCAAAATAACAATTTAATTTTTAAAATCCACCTTGTTTTACTTGTTATTACAATATATATAACATCACAGCTTTTTCTTCTGCCACCCCCACCCACACCCACCCTGTCTAGAGCATATTTAAGAAATATTTGAAAATGAAAATGTATGACAAATATAGGATTTGATGCACTTGATTTTGTTTTTGCAGAGTATCCTAAGGTACATTCACAATAGATGAAAGACATCAGTATGAATGTGAAAACAATTGTTCAAGTTCTTACTAACAATAAATATCTCAAACAGAAAGTTAATAGATTCAGCTGACCAACCTGCTGACTACAATATGTGGTTATCACTAAAAAGAAAGCTTATCAAATCAGATTATCTATTATTTTTATTATTTAGTTTGCTTTCTTTACCTGTGACAACAGTGTACAGATTGAGCTTGATGAAGGAAAGCTTGCCCTTTCCCCCCTTCATATTGAAACGGGCCATGACCTCATTTGTCATCAACCTGTGGATATAAGAGTAATACATAAATAAATAATTAATTAATTATACATGACACATTATAAGCCAGTTGTTTGTGTTTGTGTTAGGGATGCTCATTTTAACCGTTTAACTGTTAACTGACCGATATGGCCCCATTCACACAGCAGCAGAATCCAGTTGTTGAGTCCTAAAACAGGGAGTGACCACTGCGTTCGGTAACGGAACTTGCCTGTAAATGCTCAGGACTCAGAACCGCATTCTCAGAGCACACACGCTGTGTGAACGGAACAAGACGCATCATACATATGTAGCGGCGAGCTAGTGTGAAATGGGCATAAATTTTAAAGTTTATACCAAGGAGGGAGATACCTCGTCTCTAAGATACCCGACTACGCCACCCCGGAGGCAAATTTTACCGGGGAATCACCTGATAGAATTTACTTAAAGCACACAGGTTCGGTTGCGGCTGAGATAAGACCAGAGCTAGGCAGAGTACAAATGACAATTTTTATTCAGGCACCATAAATACACGTATAAATATTAAAAAAGAAATCAATTACAAAAATGAAAAAAATATTTACTTAACACTAAAAATAAAATGATAATAATAATAACTAATTTGGTCCGAAAAGAAGGTAGTGAAATCGTCGGCAGTTATAGAAGAGGTGGGGGGTGGTGCTGGTGGGCAGAGGAGCGAGTTGAATGTTTTGAAGAGCTTACGAGGTTTGAAGGATAAAAGCAAAGACAGATACATCTTCAAGTCAGATGGCTCTTTAGAGTTCCGCCATTTTCTCTCCGCCGCCCTGAGTTTGGACCGATGTTCCCAGAGAACATCGAAGACCCAGGGGTTAGAAGGGGTGGCTTGTGCAGGCCTTGATGAGAGAGGACATAAATCATCTAGGCAGGAGGTTAAGGTGGAGCATAAAGTGTCTGTGGCTGCATTAACATCCAGAGATGATAGGAGGGTTGTGAAAGGAAGAGCGGAGGACACTACAGAGGAAAGATGGGAGGATGAGAGGGAGCGTAGGTTACGTCTGAATGTAACAGGTAGAGGTGTCAGAGGTGTACTGGAAGTGAGATGTAGGTTACATGTAAGGAAGAAGTGATCAGAGATGTGAAGGGGTTTAACCAGAATGTTGTCTGAAGCGCAATTGCATATGTAAATGAGGTCGAGTTGGTTGCCTGATTTGTGAGTGCTTGTGGTAATAAGGCGGTTTAGATCAAAAGAAGCAATGAGTGAGTGAAAGTCTGCAGCATAAGGCTTGTCCAGATGAATGTTAAAATCACCAATGACTAAGAGTGCAGTGCCATCCTCATGGAATGAAGATAGCTGTCCATCCAGCTCATCTAGGAAAGAGCCTCGTTGACCAGGAGGGCGGTAGATGACCACAACGTGGAGTTTAATTGGAGCTGATACTGTGATGGCATGGGATTCAAATGAGAGATAGTTACACAGCTGAGAGTGGTGAGAGAATTTCCATTAGAAATGAGTATTCCAGTACCCCCACCCTTCCCAGTGTGACGAGGGTTGTGAGAGAAAGAGAAGTACTTGGACAGAGCAGCAGGGGTTGCTGAGTCATCAGGACGAATCCAGGTCTCAGTCAGGCCCAGGATACTAGGTGAGGATTGTATTGAGAATGCGGAAATGAAATCAGCTTTGTTAACAGCTGACTGGCAGTTCCAGAGGCCGACATTAAAGGCGAAGGATTCAGTGGATGAAATGGTGACAGGGCAAAGGTTTTGATCTTTCAATTTTGAGGGGGATTGTCATGACGAAGGACACGAGGAGAGGAGTCGATATGGAGCCAGTTGCCGTGACAGAGTACTGCAGTTTAAAAAATGTGAACTATTCACCCTGCGGCTTCATTATACACCCTGATGCTCCATGGCTGGGATGCTTCCCTGATGGAGTCGTGTTTGATCCTTCTGAAACCCCAAAATTCGGCCTGCTGGAAATTAAATGCCCCAATGTCAAGAGTTATGTTGACTGTCCCTACCTGAAAATGTCTGGTGGCTCTTTACAGCTTAGGAGGCAGCACAAGTACTATTGGCAAGTACAAGGTCAGATCCTCCAAACAGGTTTGGAGTGGTGTGATTTCGTGGTTTGTGCGCAGGAGGACATGCTTGTTGATCGCATAGACAAAAATGTAGATGTAATGCGTACTATTAGAGACAGAGGAGATATGTTTTTTTTTACCACTACCTACCGAAGTGTTTGTGTGGGTTACACTGGGTTACATGTCCTACATTCCATGTCGTGATGTTTTAAGCTGGATGTGTATTCACCTTCACCCTGGTTCCTAGTTTTCATTGTTAGTTTGTATCTCTGTCAAAACCTTGGATTTATCGTGTCTCGACCTCAGCCTGTCCCCGGATCTTCGCCTTCGTCTCTTCCCACGGACTCTGACTCTTGCCTTGTCTATTGTTTATCCGTTTGCCTATGCCTTGTTAGTTCATGTCTGCCGGTCCACGACCACCCTTGTATCACCCTGAGCCTGTCATTAAACCCTCTGCACATGATCTCCCACTCTTGCCTGCCTCATTTTGTTACACCTTCAGTGTGTCTTGAACAACCACACATTATATTTGTATTTTATGGTATTTGACTGTAGATAGATTTATGAGTAAAGTTACCAACACAATAGATTGGCCGTAACATACTCACCCATTTTAGAATCACATTCCCTCTCTCTGTCTCTCACAAAAAATCACACCAAAAAAAAAACTCAGGTCTGGGTATCCGGTTTATGGTATAACATTTTTTATTTTATTATTCTTATTTAAACAATATTTACACATATATGTATATATTAAAGGTGTAACGGTTCACAAAAATCACGGTTCGGTATGTTTTTGATATGGCAAAAACACAATAAAAAAAGAGAATTTTGTTGATTTTTTTCCCTCACATTTTTATTTATTAAAACGAACATAATATGACCTTGTATTTTTCCCCTCTTTTCTTTTACTTTGAACAACAATGGAGCTATACTTCACATAACGTCTGGGGTTCTTCAATCTACTTTTTTAACTCCACGTTTTCATGTAGAACCATGTCCACAGCTGCAGCTTTGGGAACTGAACAATAATCATGTCTGGTCCTCTCCACATCAAAGCACATATCTTCTTGCTCTACGTCCGAGTCAGGATCAGGGGTCAGCGGTCTCTCTAGACATCACTGGTAATGGTTCCACTAAAACAATGTAGGGAAAACACCTTTTTTCAAACGTTTCAAACGAGTCCCTTCCATAAAGTCATCAGGTCTGAAATGAATGCTACACACCTTTGTGTTTTTATTGACTTGGAAGTCATCTCTCCTGATCTGAACAATCCACTTTTTTCTGAGATCTCACAACTCACAGTCGAGTTGTATCTTGCCGACTCAACGCACAACGGCACACAACAATGTTCCGATCTAGGTCGCATTAGCTTTTGGTATCAGAAAAACCTTTTTCTCCATTGTAAAGCTGCCAAAAACTAGAGATAAGAACAACTAGAAATGTTTGCCACTTTTAAGTTTCGCGCCATACCCAAGGTTATCGTGTGGGTTAGCGTCAGATGTAAATACGGAACTGGAAACTGCTAGCCCAGTAAAGAGTATAGTCGGAAAGACGTCCCAATCCCCGCTGCATAGAGCGAATAGTTTATTTTTTGTATTTACTTGTTCGTTTCTTGGACTGTTTACTTGGATTTCGTCATGGTTCAATAAAAGCTGCAGATAGATCTGTAACTTAGTCTTGGAGTAGTTTATGTGACAGCAAACAACCATCGTTGATAGAGAATAACACAGATAACCCAGTAAGACTGGATAACACTGGGAAAACATATCCTACTCTACTTAGGACAGGAACGTTGCGGGAGTCCCATCTTTCAAAACGAGGTTTTAGCCATAAAGCTTGTCCTGGACCACATCAATTGATGTTCTGGTGGAAAAGGATAGAGATGGAGATACATCCCTGACTTAAAGAGATGAAAGATTTCATTATAGAAGAACTCAAAAAAAGAAAGCAAAGTTGCTTCACTGACCCTGCTTCAAAGGGAGCTCTTTAGATGAGTCAAACACACCAGAACAAGCTAAT
>JAUMHG010034712.1:0-11353 GCA_032359395.1 Enteromius anoplus
GTATCGCCTTGAACCTCTCTAAACCAGAGGAATTCATGAAGACACGCGCACTCAAGGTGCTGGCATCAGACGACGGCCTGACGGAAGTCGCAAACTAGAACTTAAAGGGCCCGGCGAAAGCCGGGCTTTTTTTTTGAGGTTCCTATGAAATCAGAAATCATCCTTACAACAGGCACAGAAATCACTCTCAAAAAATCACAGGTGGGAATTCTCGTGAGCTACCAGGCCAACGGATTCACCTATTATGTGAAAGACGATCCGAAGAAGAAGCACCTCTACAAGGGTGGCAAGTCCGTGAAGTATTCTCCATCTCAGCAAGAGCTACAGACCGCGTAAATCACCCAACCTAGTCGACCCTGGAGGTCCTATCTTAATTCGAGGCACATTTGTTAGCTGGGTTAATGAAACTGAATCAGGGTTTGGTACGATTGTTGAGAAGCTTCGCTATGAGAAGGGCTATTCGATAAAGGTCGGTATTAGAGATATGGTCGAGAGCTCTGATGTTCGCGAGGCCACTCCTGCGGAGAAAGCTCTCCATCAAAAGCCCAATAAGTAGTAATTCTGACTTAAAGACTGGGCAGCGAGCTATCGGTCTCCCTCAGGCCGCCCAGGTTTCATTGCAAATTGGCCTGTACTCATTCAATGTCGGGTAGTTTTTAACCGGACACCCTTTCTTTTTTACATGATCACCCCTGTACGACACCTATTTTCGCTATCCTAGGCGGAATTGGTCCATCGAACAGGAGTCGTAACCCATGAAAAAGCATTTCCGTGCTTTCACTAGCGTCGTGTTGTTTTCTCTCGCACCATCAATGGTATTGGCGCAGGCCATGCCGGATGAAGTGGATCATGTCCGCTACCGTGGTGTGCTCGATGGCCTCCAAAATAGACTCAACGACGCTCGCGAGTTGCTCGCTTCAAAGCAAGCAGAGCGCGATCGCCTGACGGCCGAAATCTCAACGATGACCCGTGACCGTCAAGAGCTCCCAGCGCGCAATGCGGACCTCACCCGCAGCATCGGTGATATGCAGGCGCGCATCGCGACTCTTGAAACCGAGATTCGCTCACTTTCAACGACGATTGATCGCGTGGCCCAGGATCTTCGTAACATCGATACGCAAGTTCAGCAGCTTCGCCAGAACTGGACTCAAGAAGAGAACCAACGCCTCAATATCGCAAATCGCCTCCAGGCCATCCGCCAGGACGTTCGCCGCATGCGCGATCAATTAGATCGTGAAGTCGGTGAAGAGCGCGAGTCGATGGCGGTGCTTGATCGCGTTGAGAAAGAGTTCCAAGCCCTCGATGGCCGTCGCATGAACATCCAGGATCAGCACAAAGAGCGCATCGCTCGCAACCAACGCGATCAGCGGGATCTTCCGCAAGTTCGCCGTCAAAAAGACCAAGCCGAGTCTCAACTCCAGCGCGCAGAAGCGGAAGTGCCAAGTGCGGACGCAGGAGTCGCTCAAGCTCAAGCAGAACTCTCTCAACGTGAAGGAGCTCTCGCTCAAGCCACTCAATCCATCGCACCTTTCCAACAACGCGTAAACGGCGCACGCGGTGAAGTTCAATCAGCACAGGGCGAACTCACGGCCGCTGAAAAAATCACCACCGATGCGGAAGCTGCAATCCGTGGAATGGAACAACGTAAGGCCGGCGCTGCTCAGCAGATGCAGATGCTGAACGGTTCTCGTTCGGCCACTGAAAATCAATTGAATCAAAATCGTGCGGCTTTGCCAGCACAAGAAGCTCAATTGGCAGAGACTGTTGCGAACACTCAGGCTGCACAAGCAGAAGTTGCAGCGGCTCAAGAAAATATGCGCCAAGTTCAGCAGAACAACCCTAACCGCGTGACTTTGATGCAAGCGGCGCAACGAGTGAGAGAAGCGGATAACCGTCTCAAACTTGCTCAGCGTGTACAGGCTTCGAACGAGCAGGCCGTTAATAATCTCAGAGCGGTCATTGCTCAGTCTGAAGCGGCCATCACAGCGATCGATGGTCAGATTCAATCTTTGCAAGCTTTCCTCTCGACTGTCGACGGCGACATCGCTGCACAACGAGAAGTTGTAAATAACAACGCTGGTAACGTCGCAGCTAAGCGTGCTGTGGTTCAACAGAAACGCCAAGAACTCCAGGGCGCTGAAGCAGAGCTGGCCCGCGTAACAGGTGAGCGTGATCGTCTCGCTCCAGCTGTCAACCAGTCGCGCCAGGCTTTGCAGGTTGCGCAAGCACGTAAAGCGAAAGCGGACGGAGAAGTTCGCCGCTTGCGTGAAATCGTGGCGGGCCTCATGAAAGACATTCAAGCTATGGAAGAAGGTATCACCACTTTCCAAGCCGAGATCCGCGAACTGGAGAACCGTCTTCAGCGTGTGACTCGTGAAGTACAAGAGAAGTTCCAAGAGGTGGATCGTGAGCGCCGTTTGCTCGCTCGTATCCGCGAAGACCGTGTCCGCATTCAGCAGCAGGTGGGTGGTCTCGAAGGTGAAGCGCATAACATGGCGCAGGCATTGCGTGATCAAGAAGGCCGCGTTGCCGGTGTAGAAGCGGCTTTGGCGCAAAAAGAAGCTGAACGCACACAATTGAACAACTACGTGGAGTCAAGCCGTCGCACCATGGGCGAGCACTCAACAACTCAAGCGAACCTTCGTTCATCGATACAAGCTTCCCAAGCGGAAGTCGCTCGCAACTCGGCTCGCTTGAGCACAATCGATCGTGAGTTCAGCACGCTGCAACCACGCATCACGCGCTTGGGTCAGGAAATCCCTGTCGTCCAAGAGCAAATCTCAACACTCTCAGGTCAAGTGACCTCGGCCGACGGTCAATTCCGTCAGAGACTTTCACTCTTCCAACGTTACTTGGGTGAAGCGCAGGCCTTGGGCACCTCTCGTGGTTCAGGCGTTGGCACAACAGAAGGTCAGAAAGCTGGCCAGGCGTTGATCACCAGCACAGCAGCTCGCCTCGGTGGAGCTAGTGGCGCAGAAGAAGGCCGCTTTGAAGCTCTCTTGCGCGGCTTTGTCAGAGGGGAAATTGCCGGTTTCAGTACCGGACGGAGTCAAGGTCTTGCGAGCGCTCCAGACGCTGCTCGCGGTTCACAAGAAGGGACGGCGACTGGTACACGTGAAGCCCGTGACCAAGCTGAACAAGTCTTGAAGCCTCGTTACTACACAGCGGAATACTCTCGCCGCCTGAGTGACCCAACGGTGACAGACGCCGTCGATATGAAACTTGCGGCCCTTTCTCGTGGTACTTTTGCCAATGCCAGCACCCGCGCGAACGCTGCAAATGAGATCCCTGCCTTGAGTGGCCAAGAGCTTTCTCAAGCACAGGCCATTCGTACGTCACTTGATGAGCGCATTGGCGGAGCGATGAAAGAGTTGGCCCGTCTTCGTGATGAACAGACACGTTTAGGGAACGCGCAGAGTGTTTACCTTGCACCAACTGATGTCCGTGCAGTGATCGACGCTAAAACCTGCGAAGGCGTTTACAAGGCCGTGCCTGATTTCGTGGTGGCATGCCAAGACACCTACCGTGTCGAGTACAACGCACGCTTTGTCCCTGCTCACCGTACCAGTTTCATGACGGGTTACAGTGCTGCCTTCCAAACGGTTGTGCAAAACGCTCGTGAGGCCGGCATTCAAGCTGACTTCGCGGCAAACTACCGTGAAGCAGAAGGTGTGGCGCGCGCGGCTGGTTTGGCCGTCGGTAAAGAAGAAGTTTACCAAGAGCGTTTCGCGGCTTCTCGCCGGAGCGCTTATGACAGCACATTGACTCAAGAAGACCAACGCGTTCGCGGCGAAGCCGTAGAGATGGTAGACGAGTTGTTTGCGGCCAACGGTGTGGCGATCATGACTGAAGCTCCGCGCTTCAAGTCTCCAGACACTTTCGGGATCGCTCCAGGTAACTCTGTGAACGTTGAAATGTTACTCAAGAACGCCGGCTCACAAGCAACGGGTGAAGGCGCGATTAAAGTTCGCATCATCGAAGCTTCTCCGCTCTTGATCCCGGCCCGTACTTTGGCGCCACTCAAGTCATTGCCGGCGCGCAAGCTCGTTCGCACCTCAGCTGACTTTGGTTTCAAGGTTGCGGATCAAGCGGCCCCTGGTCAAAAAGTTCGTTTGGTAGCTGAAGTGACTTACCCTGGTCACGACTACACAGCAGCTCGTGTGGAGCGCATCGAAATGGAAGAGATGCTCGGCGTGAACCCAAGCGCGGGGATCGACGTCAGCTTCGACGCGACTCCAGATGTGAAAGGCTTCTTGGGCTCGTTGAAGTCTCATGACATCGATGTAACTTTGAGCGCGAAGTACCGCGGCCTTGATAAAGGCTACGAAGTGACACTTGAAGAAGTGGACACCAAGTTTGCTGATATCAAAACCGGTAAAGACACCACGAAAGTTCTTGCTCAGGGCTCAAGTGAGAAAGCCGAGCTGACTTACAAATTGGCCAAGACTGCCATTGGCAAAGCCGTGACCCTGAAAGTAGTTGTGCGCTACGGCGGAAGAGTCCTGGAAGAGCGTCTTTTGAACCTCAATCCACGTTAATCGGCTTGAGATAGAAAAACTTTTAAACGGGGCCCTTCGGGGCCCCGTCTTTTTGGTTGACGGGCCAAGGCCACCCCTTTAAATTGTGTGTTCATTTGGGCGTTTAGCTCAGCTGGGAGAGCGCTACCCTTACAAGGTAGATGTCGGCGGTTCAATCCCGTCAACGCCCACCAAATTTGAAATAAGAAAGCCGGCTTTATGCCGGCTTTTTTTATCTCTAAAATCAATGACATACATGTAACTAAGATTTTAGTTGATTCAAACTAAGACCTTAGTTACATTAGTGTAATGAAAAAACAAAAAGAAGAACGCCTCCTTACAGAAACAGAGCTCGAACTCATGACTCTTCTGTGGAAACGCGGTGAGGGGAGTGTGGCGGACGTCATGGCAGATCTTCCTGCAGGTCGCGAACTGGCTTACACCTCTGTCTCTACGATCCTGCGCATTTTAGAACAAAAAGCGGTACTCACGACTCGCAAAGAGGGACGTGGGCACGTCTACATACCGGCCATATCGAAAGACGAGTACGAGTCACGCACCGTTCACCACATGGTCGAGCGGGTTTTTGATGGCACGCCGATGGCGCTGGCCCGTCAGCTCTTGCAAACGACTCAACTGTCTAAAGACGAACTCACTGAATTGAAGAAGATGATCACACAATTGGAGAAACGCCCATGAGTGTGACGAACCTGTTCTTCTCTCTACATTTGTTAGTCGTCGTCGCGGCGCTTTGCTCGTTTGTTCTCCGTCGCCTCGCACTTTCGTCTGCCGGTGAATTGAAGTTGCACTACCTCGTCTTGGTACTTGCGTTGGTTTTACCTTTTGTTTTACTGGTGACGCCTGGGGAGTCTTCTTTCGCTCCTCTGACAAAAAGTTTTACCGCCCAGACGTTGGGTGAGTACGATGACTCCTTAGTCTTGCGAGCCCCGGTAGAGAAAATCGCCATCGGAAGTGTGGCGCCCGCGGGTTTAGAGATTGCGTGGCTGCAGACGTTCGTCGTTGGATTGATGCTGCTCTCCTTGCTGATCTCTTTATGGACCGTGCTCAAAGAGGTGCGAAGCATTCGTCAGATTATTCGGGATTCACACGTCCTACGAAAAATCAGAAAAGCGACCATCGTCTGTTCGGACAATGTTTCCGTGCCCTTTTCATACCTGACTCCCCGACATGCTTGGGTGGTAATCCCCACGTCTTTTTTATCGGATTCAACGCTCACCCGCATCTCCATTTATCATGAACTCCAGCATCACCGTCAGCGGGATACGGCCTGGCAGTACGTCGTACTCACCCTGCGCGCGCTCGTTGGATTGAACCCATTCATGTCAGTGTTGACCAAAATTATTTCAGAGACCCAGGAACTCAAAGTGGACTCGACCTTAGTCGACGAAGGAAAAGTCCGTGCAAGTGTCTACGCCCAATGTTTGTTGGATGTGGCCACGAACGCTTGTGTTGGTCAAAAGCCACTTGTTTGCGCGACAGGCTTGGCTTTCATGACTGACCGGCAATCTTTAACACGGAGGATAGAACACATGTTTCAGTTAAAAAAGAATGGCTCATGGAATGTAGGTGCACTCGCCATCGCTCTGACGATTTTCATGTCGGCGCTGGCATTCAAAACGGGGCAGGCGATTGGGAGCCCTGGTTTAACGATGGAAGAGGCGCGTTCTCTATTGGCGAATACGCCGTCAACGTTTCCACTTGAAATGAATAGAGATGTTTTGCATCAGCTGAACCGTACTTTGCAAACAGTGCAAGGTCGGGAAGAGATGCGCCAATCACTAAAGCGTTTGGAGAAATACCGCCCTCTCGTGGAAAGAAAAATTCAAGAGTACGGTGTTCCGCAAGAATTGATCGCTCTTCCTATTGTAGAGTCGGGCTATCGTAATCTTGCGCAACATGAAAATCCTTCTCATGGCGCAGGCCTCTGGATGTTCATCAAGAGCACCGCCCAGGCCTATGGGTTGCGCGTATGGGACGATGTCGATGAGCGTCTTGATGAAGCGAAAGAAACGGATGCGGCGATGCGCTTGCTTAAAGCAGAAAAAATTCGCTTCGGAAAATGGCCGCTATCCGTGTTGGCCTACAACGCCGGCGACAGGATCGTGACGAAAGGAATTTTTAAGACGGGCTCACGGAATGCTTGGGTCTTGATTCGTCATGGCTACCAAGGCGATAAAAATTATCTCGCGAAATTCACCGCTGCCATTTTGCTCATGAAAAATCCTGATTTGCTCGATTAGTTCTCCACTGGCGCTCCTTTCCAGGGGCGCCTGCCAATAATTCTGTTAAGTCCAACGCTAGATGGTTGTTTTTCGATAGAGATATTAGGAAAACCTTAAAAATTAGCGTTATAAATCTAGTCACTTGCTCCACCTCTAGTATACCTCTAAGATCATAGGGCCCTGAGCTGGGTATGATCTAAAGGTAAGTCACTCTCTATGAAGCGGTATGTCACTATAATCGAAGACGAAAAAGAAATTGGCGAGAGTCTCGCCATCTTCTTGCGTGCGAAAAACTTCGAAGTGAAACATCATCTTTCAGCTGAGGATTTTTTCTCTGATCGTGCTGGTGTCGCTAACGGGATCTTTCTTGTCGACTGGAATCTTCCGGGGATTAAAGGAATTGATATCGTTCGTACAATTCGAACGCGCGACAAGTTTTCTCCTATCTTCATGTTGTCGGCCAACAGCCAGACCGAAGATATTCGTGAAGGCCTAAAGTCAGGTGCGGATGATTATCTCACCAAGCCTTTTGATTTCGATGCCCTTGCGATTCGTATTGAGAATGCTTGGTCAAAGCTCACGCAGATTGAAGGCAATCTCATGAGTCATGGAGTGAAGCTCATTCAGGAAGCCAATTCCGTTATGAAAGATGGCGTGACGGTGAGTTTAACCGCGCGTGAGTTTGTGATTTTCGAGCGCCTCTACAAAACGCTCGACACGGTTTCGCGTGAAGAACTTATCTCGGAGTTCGAACTCAAAGAAAAGATGACCGTGAGAAATGTGGATGTGCACATTTTCTTCTTACGCAAGAAGCTCACCAAACTCGATATGAGCATCTCAACGGTGTGGGGCGCTGGTTACAAGCTTCAAATTGAGAAAGACGCCGCTCTCTAGAATAGCATCCGCAATTCCACTTCAAAACGACCCATCTTTGGCACGTTCTTACCGGCCAGAGTTTGCTGTACGTTGAAGTTGATCTGCGCTGGCAGGATGAATTTCTTTTTCAAGAATGGCTGAATGGATGAGATCGATGCACTCATGCGGCCAACGTGTCCGATACGATCTGAGTTGTATTCCAAGTAGCCATTGGCGGCACCGTAAACCGAATCGTACTGAGATGACATTTGGTAGTTTACTTCATAGGCCGGTGTAAGTGAGAACCAGTCGTTTACAGTATATGTTGATGAAAAAACCGCGTCGACTCTATCGCCATACTTCACAACGAAATCACCTTTAGTGTCTGAAATCGTGGAATCACGATTCGTCGGAATTCGTAAGGTCTTCTCGGCTGGGGCCTGGTAGGTGTAGCGCAGAGTTGTGCCAAACATTAAGCTGTCGTTGAGGACATAACCGTAAGCTCCTTCAACGAAAGCATCCCACTGGCCATCACCAAAGGCGATGTCTTGCAGAATGTCCGGATCGTCTTGGCGACCGGTTGGTGCGACTGCGCCACCTGAAACAGCAAAGCCCCAGGTTCCACGATCCACTAAGCGGTACATCGCACCGAGCTCGAAATCGCCGTAGCCTGAGCCCTGCCAATCACCAATCTCTTGGTAGCCGAAGGTGTTTACAAGAACTGATTGAACGACGTTGCCCGTCGCTGAAGGAATCGCACTCGTGATGTTGCCCAGAGTACTGTCGATGTCACCTTGACCAGCTTGTTGAACCTGGTCGGCCACTTCTTGGCTGTTCGAACCGCGGATCTGCTTGTACTTCATGTTCACGTTGGCATTGTAGTAAGGAAGGATGCCGTACACGGTGAGCTTTTCGGTAATGCCGTACCCGCCGCCAAATCCGTGAACTTGAACTTGTGCCACGGCCGAGATGTTAAATTCACCAAACGTAAGTTGATCGTAGGCTTCCGGGCTGATGGCCTGGAGTTGTTCAAAGTAGAGCTTGGCCGCAGTTCCGGCGCTCTCAAGCGTGGCAGCGTTGGCGTTGATGTTGTAGGAAAGCGGAGTCACAGCTTGCGCTTGGTTGTAGGTCGCATCGATTTTCGTCGTGTTCACATTACGGTAAGCGAGCATCCGGACACCCTTGGGGAGTGTACGATGCACCTGTGCGTAAGCACTTGAAACTACGAACAGTGAACCGAGTGCGAGAAGACCAAACTTACCCATGGGCGGGACCTCATTAATGCAATGCAATGTGTATAGGCATTTTAGGGGGTTAATGGGCGCATATGTGAAAAAGAGGCCCGGTCGTGTAAAAAGGTAAGGGTGCCCGGCTTTAAATGCTGCTTAGCGGCATTTGTGCTATTTTGCCGCCCATGAAGTATCTCGCTTTTATCCTCCTTCTCGTGGTTCTGGTTTCCTGTGGTGAAAAATCCAAGGTCGACCCGCTGTTTCCGGGCACCCCGCTCCGTGTGACAAACGGTAACGGCGAGTTTTCGGTTTTCACCATTAAAATGCCGCTCTCGGATAAATCCATCGATACCTATGATTCTCCTATTGATCCCAACTCGGGCCTCTCCCGCGTACCTCTTCTAGGAGACGCACTTCGTTTCATTACCCAGGCCTTGTTTAACCTCGGCGCGGAGTTTGGTTTGGGAAAATCAAACATCACCATCAACCAGCCGATTCCTGATCTGAACTCACCGTACTTGAAATCAATTTCTGTGAAGCGGGTATTCTTTCACATCGACAACACGGTTGAAGAAGACCCACGCCCGAGAAACGTTCTGGTGCGTGTGTTCAATAGTATTCGCGGCGTGATCCGCGGTGAGACACGACTAGATTTTAGCTTCATTCGGGAGCTGAGCGTGTTGTTGAAGATGGAAAGAACGGACGTAGAGCCCGTGGACTTCATCCCGGAAATTATCACGGAGAACGCCGATAATATTCCCGCGCGTCCACGACACGATTCGATCGAGATCGGAGCCATCGGTGGCCCACGGATGATTGAGTTGCTGAATTACAAACGAAAAAACCGGAAAGATATTCTGCGCAACAACGAACGGGGCGCGATGTTCGTCGTCTACACAGAAAAGCCGGTGCAGGTTCGCGCCTTCTTGCGCAAAGATAAAGACATGGCCGCCCTCATTAAAGAAATGGTGATCGTGAATAAGACGTTGGTGATCGAACTCACAGGTCAACAAGCCGTCGCAGAAGCGTTTTTTGAGTTGATGAGAAACTACGAAGACGAGATGACTCAAAGTGGGATCACTAAGATCGATACCTGTAATGAAGACATCTGCATGGATGTTAAGGTGAACGAACAGAATATGATGCCCTTGTTGCTGCAAGGTAATAAGTTGCGCATTGAGACAAACGTCGATTCTTCACGCGTCCCGCCGAAATCCTTCCAACTCAAGGGTTTTATCGAGTTTGAAGTCAAATTAGATGTCCCGATCTAGTTGCAAGTCATTTGCAATTAGGTTTTTTTGCTATTAAGCTACCTCTTCGGAGGTCGCTATGTTTTTTCTTTTGTTGTTCACGGGCCTGGTCCACGCGGAGACTTTGCAACTCGGTGAAATTCACGTCATTGATACTCCTAGCTCTCTCTACGATTTCATTCCCAGCACGACAGCTCTCAGAGGCGATGAGCTGCAACGTAAACGTGAAACCTCGCTCGGGGATACGTTGCAAAAAGAGGCGGGCGTCAACAGTGCGAGCTTCGGCCCAGGAGCTGGCCGGCCCGTGATCCGTGGTCTGGATGGTGATCGGATTCGTATTCTACAAAACGGCCTTGGAACGATGGATGCCTCCGCACAGAGTGTGGATCATGGTGTTCCCGTCGACATGCTCAACACTGATCAAGTCGATATCGTTCGTGGCCCGATGTCACTCCTGTACGGTGCCTCAGCGGTCGGCGGCGTGGTGAACATTGCCAACCAACGTATCCATCACGATTTTGAAGCCGGTGCGCTCTCGCAGTTTGATGTGCGCTCAGAGAGTGCCTATGGTGGGGCTGCGACCTCCGCGCGGCTGGATTGGGGGAAGAATCAGTGGATGACTCATCTGGATGGGTCCTGGCGTGATTATGGAGATCAGCGCATCGGTGGCGGCGATCGTTTGCCGAATACACAAAACCAACAAGAGGGAGCTGCTGCAGGACTCTCACGCGTCTTTGATCGTGGCCATGTCGGAGTGAGTTTTTCTCACTTTGGCACCCAGTATGGCTCAGTGGCCGAACCTGAAGTCGGCATTCGTTTACGGCAGAATCGTTTTGAGTTGGATGGAGAGTATCGTCCCGAGACGGGCCCGGTAGATAAAATTCGTCTACGTTCGGCGCAGGCCCGCTACCGTCACGATGAAAGGGAAGGCGAGGTCGTAGGAACTGTTTTTAAAAATAGTGGTAATGAGTCGCGCTTTGAATTGCTGCGCTCCCGCGGTGACTGGCATCATGTGGCCGGACTGCAGACACAAATTTTTAAGTTTTCAGCGGACGGCGATGAAGCTTATTTACCCACCGCCAAAAACCGTGTCGCAGCGATGTTTAGTTTTCATGAGAAGAGGGTCAATGACACCACTTTCAATTTTGGTGGTCGCGTAGAAGACGCCCTGGTCGAAGTGGATGCACAAAATGCAGAGCGTGGATTCACCGGACTCTCGGGGGCGACCGGAGTGTTACAAAAATTTGGTGAGTGGGGTG
>JAUMHG010034713.1:0-11351 GCA_032359395.1 Enteromius anoplus
TTGGCCTTTAGTAAAAGCTCAAAGGCAAATCGGTCTCTCTGGCGAGTTCCCATATGTAACATCGAAGTGATTCGACTAAAAGGGTAACTGATATTAACAAAACATACATTTACAAATTTCAAATATCTGAAGTGAGAAAAGCTTTAGTGTCTCTGTCATTGGTGAGTATAATTCCACTTTGTATTGGGAGATTTTTAAAAGCAGATCAGTAATGCAGCAATAAAACACAATGCATTTCTGTATTGTTCTAGACTCAGGTTTGTCATCAGGTGTTATAGCAGCCATAATTTTGTTGGTGTTCTGCTTGTGGCTGCTGTTGTTGCTGTTGTGATCAATCGCAAAAAGATCTATATAAAAGTAAACCGGAATGTAAGCATTACAATTGATTTAACAAGAAATATATTTATTATTATACTGTGCAGTGTGATTTAAAATAACTCCAGTACATAATACAATAATAAATAACACAAATAATGTTGGAGAAATATTTTAAATAAAGTTTCTGTTAAATTATTCATGAAATTTACAAGCAATTTCAGTGTATAGGTATGTTTATTTTTTTATGTAATAATAGTTTCTATAAATTGTGTAAGTTATCACATGGTGTTTAATTAATTTGATATGTAATGCTAATGTATGCTGTAAAACTTTTGTCCACACTTTTTATCTTCTAAACGTAAGTTCAAAGCTGGGATGGTGTCAAAAACAATAAAACAAAGTCTTCTAAGTAATCACAATCACCAATGATAATATTAATATGATAATTAATATAATAATAATCAATACTTTTTTTTTATTACTAGCAATTTCCGAGTTAATACTGTTTATGAATTCAGTTATGTAACATATTTTAATGCAAGTCTAAGTTTTTTTCTTTTTTTACATAAATTATTTAATGTCTTACTACAGCAAGTCAAAATTACTGTGAAATACTTTTTTCACTCTTTTTCTCATGCAATCAGAAGTTCACAGGTGAGGTGGTGTCAAAAGAAAAGTGTCCTAAATAAACCAAATTACAGTTTACATGAAAACAAAACTTTGTTAAAAGAGCTAGTAATAACTGCAATAAACAAAACTGGTTCCAAGTCTGCAATTGAGAATAGTGTCTTAACAACCATTTTTGAGCAATATTTATTCATAGCACACACTTTAGGTATGATACAACTCTTGTCAGATGTAATGAGTAGACAGAACATAACTGCAGGTCTTTAGTATTTTGTGAGTTTGAGAAACTTATAATTTCTGAAAACACTTTCTATTGTGAATGTTTCTAACAGGAGGAACCCAACGATGAACTTTAATCAGACAGATCAGTCAAGTGATGTAATCCTGCGTGACTTAAAAGGAGAACAGTCAACTGCTGGTGACACAACCAACACATCTGGCCAGGCTCGGATTGACTAATCGTTTTCCAATGGAATTGGCAATGAGGACATTTTTTTTTTTTTGACTCCCCTGTTAGTGATATGTGAACAAATAGAGGCCAGTACAAAATCAAAATCCCCCCCAAAAAAGTGGGCATCCAACTCCAGGGCTGAAATTCAGTCCCGCTCTGCATCTGGTTACAGGACGTGCTTAGCCAAACTGAGAAACAGCACTTTCTTAAGCACTTACATTCTTGTTACTTGAATATGAACTGAGAAGAAACTTAAAGACAAGAGAAATCGTGTGATGGTTAGAGGTTGACCGATTGTTCAGTGTTGTAATCGTCAGCGATAGTGGGTTGTTGGAACAACTGGTTATCTGTAAAAATCCGCACAATAGTTTTTCCCAGGTTATGTTCATTGCTGGAGTGACTACTCTCTCCAGCACCAGAGTGACCTCTAAAGACAAATCACTGACAAACACGAGGCTGCACAGAGCAGGACTTAGATACACTGACAATAAAACCTACAGTACAACACTGTGCATGTTCTCATATTATTATATTGATATGTCACAATTGATCAAGTCACAAATCGCTTAGTGTATTCCAGACTTTAGTAAAAGAACGAAAAAAACAAAACAACATCAGTATGTTTGCTTTCTATTGCCTGTAAAATCGGTCAACCTCTAACCAGTAACATTTTCTACTAATTCAAATTATGATTTGCCATCATGTGTATGTCCAGTATTAGCAGTAGTAGTGTTACACTTCACTACACTACAAGGTATTTTTTGACATATCGGATGTTTCATTCACAATCATTTCAAACTGTCTCTAAACATATATGTACCTCATCAAGTTGAACATTTTGACCAAGTAGTAATGTAACGCTACATCTTTACAGTATTACTATTTGGCATCTCTACAACAGAGGAAAATCCTATTGAAAGCACTAGTGAATGTTGCATCTTGGATGAAAGTGTTTTTACACCTAATTTAAGCAGCAAGTCTCTCTTGGTCAGTAAGCATGACTATTACTCTGATATTGTGAACAGGAAGCTGCTTTGAGTATTTATTTAGAGTGTTATAGAATGTATGTGGTTATAGAGCGAGTAATTCTGCAAGGGTTAATGTGATATTTAAGAACTGACCAAGCAAGAAAATGTATTAGGCAGTAAAGGACAGTATTATCAATATTATTGTTATTGTTATCATTTGATTTTTTGTCTTAAACCCACTGTCTTTGTTAAAAACTTCAGTGACTTCAATGACACTGAAAAGAAACATATATATATATATAATATTTTTGTTTGTTTATTTTTTGTATTTTTTTTTCTTGTAAAACTTTTTTGTTGTTGTTGTTGTTGTTGTTTTTTTGTTGAAATTCTGCCTTCTGTGAGACATTTGAGATCAGTTTTTCTCACTTCCAAGTTTTTCTCACACCAAGCAACTCATGAGGATGAAGATGGACTTCTGCCAAGCTTTAAAAGTAAAGGTAAAATCTGTTTGTTAAATATGTGAACTAAGTTTATATCTCGGCCTCTTACAGTTTTAAAGCATGTTCATCTAGTGAATTGGTCCAGTGTCATTGTGTAATTATTGTTTTGCTGATTTATATTCTAGAATGTTGTGAGATGAAGTGATCACCTGCACCTGGATGCTGTTCGGTCGGTTTGTTTACTACCATCACATTCCTGAAGAGCTTCAGATCTGCTGGAAAAGTATGTTTGACCCCAGTTTTAAATATTATTTGTTTGTCCAAACTTTGTTGTATTTGTTGTCTGGTTAATGTAATCAGCAAAATTTTAATTTCAGTGTTAAACAGTTGATATTTGGTGATGTCACTGGGCAAGGCAATGTGGTGCTTACTGGTGCTGGTGTTTTCCCAAATGATGAGTTTTATTGATTTTAAAAGAAGTTTAGTGTTATCATGCAACTCAGGATAAATATAATAAATGAGCCATTTCTGATTCATGTACTAGTCATTATAATATTTGTTAGATTTTAATACTTTGTCATTTTATATTAATAGATTTTTCAGACCATATCTGAGAAGTCTGACATTATCAACAGCTCAAGTGCATCAACTGTAACCTTTGGGCAGACGTGTCTCTTAGGGACCTCATCTATCTGCAAAACAGGTTAGAACACAGCTTTTTATCGGAGTCTCCTTGAAGCAGCACTGTGTGGCTTTTGGCACTGTAACAGTTAATCAACAATACTTCACACCTACACACAATTTGTTTATAGTGATTCATGCAGGTATGTGTTACTCCGAAGCGATGACAACCTGAACAGGCTGAATATAAGCACTAATTACAAGTGCACTGTAGTGATTCGGGATAAGACAAAAAGGTGGAATTTTAGAATTTACTTGCTCATTATATACATTTTACAAAAAAAATTTAACACAGAAAAACCTACATATTTTGTCTACAGTTTACAGCCAGAAAATGCTATTCCTTCTTTTTCGGATTCATCTGCCTCTACCACCACCACCAGGAGTACTGAATCAGTTCACTTGATGCTGCTCAAGAAAGCTAACCTGATTCTACCAAGTGAAACATTCGTAATTAACCAATCAGATTTGAAGAAACAGTTTACAGTTTTTGTTTTGTTTGTGTCTATCAAAAGATGTTTCCTCAACCAGGTTGGGTTAAGGTTTCAGAATATAGAGCTGGACATGTTGTGTACAGTGCAATAAAAGAGGAAATGCTAGTCTTCTGTTTTCTTTTTTTTTAATAACTATGTGTCTTCTTAGTTTTTTTTTTTTTTTAAGTTATGTTTATTAGGGTATTACGTTAGATGTAATGAGTATTGTAAATTTAACATGAAACTAAAACAAAACAATTGTTACCATATTGTCACTGTTTTATTCCGGCAACCACAGCTTTTTATTTATTTATTTATTTTAGTGTACTACAAAGTGAAGAAAGGTTTATTATAAAATTGGATCTGCCATTGTATAAGCCATTTGATATTAAACGTTTATACAGTTTTGCAGACTAAAGTTTGTATATCATTTGTTTTAATTTAACTTTAAATTGCGCTGCAAGAAAGATTTAAAAATAAACAAGTTTATGGAAGTCATTTCATGTGCTGTAGTTTATTTAACAATATTTTGTAGACCTTTTGAGACTAATAGTAAGCACTGGAATTCTGGGATTTAATTTTAAACTTTTTTGTAGGGAACCTTTTTTTTTAGGAATGTGGAAGCTTTTTTCGTCTCTTGTTTCTGTATCCTTGCTATCTAAGCTCAATCCCCTCAAAACTAATATTGTTTGTTACTCGACTTTGAATTGTCTTCAGCTATATTGAAGGGATTCGAATCATTTGAATAAATTATAGATTTTATTATTTTATAATAATTATTCTGACATATGAAATAAAAGGAGATTTTACATGTTTGTTTGTTTTTTTGACACATTGGATTAACTTGTTTATCTTCATTTAACACTCCTCTGAAGCTTCTTCATTCTTTGTTCCTTCAAGATTGGCTCCCTTTGATATCTGGGTCATGGGCCAGTAGGTGCACATATGAAAGCAGTTTCCAATAGTTTGTGATTTCAGACACAGAGAACACTTTGTTGTAAAACTAAATGCAAACAAAAAACAATGACAAACAAAAGAGCTCTGTGAAAGGATGATCAATATGATAAGTTCTGTAAATGTTCTTAAGTGTAGTTTTTGGGTGATATCTGCAAACAGCATTTACAACATTACAACAGGTGCGTGAGAGTGTGTGCCACAAATGTAAACCAAACTAAAAGGACATACTTTCTGCAGTTACAGTAGTCTATTTGACCATCGCTTCTCGTGGACGTTTTCATGCACAGCCTCTGTCTCTTGATTCCTAAAAAAAAAACACAAACAAAATGCTGATAACAGAACATTCAAAACAGAACAACTATTTCTCTCAAAGTGTTCCGAACACAGTAAAGTCTATTTTGTTTTCAGACACCACAACAAATGGCTGTCCTCACAAAAAGTGCCTGGGATTTCTGACACAACTTTCAAATGCACTCATTCTATCCCATGTTTAGCAATAATGAGTGTACAATAGTTGTGACTAGAAGGGATAAAGTAGCTTGAATGTAAAAAAAAAAAAAAAAGTTCATTAAAGCTATTGTTTTATTAATGTCTACATTTACCTAAACCCTAATCCTCGTTTTTACAGTAATACAAATAGTATTTTTCAGCGTCACAAATTACGCAATACTGATTTGTGCATGCCAAATAGCCGCAGATGTACCCCATCTACCCTTAAATGTGAAAAAGTGAAGTAACTTGTGGCGAGGTATGGTGACCCATACTTGGAATTTGTGCTCTGCATTTAACCCATCCAACGTGCACACACACAGCAGTGAGAAGTGATCAACCACACACACAGACCGTAAACACACACCCAGAGCAGTGGGCAGCAGTTGGGGGAACGGTGCCTTGCTGAAGGGTCTCACCTCAGTCGTTGTATCGAAGGTGGAGAGAGCACTGGTTATTTACTAACTCCACCTACAATCTCTGCCAGACCTGGGCCTCCAACCTGCAACCTTTGGGTTAGGAGCCCAACTCCCTATCCATTAGGCCACGACTGCCCCATACAGGTACAGCTGATGTACACATTCAGCGGCTAGAGCAGTAGTTCTCAACATTTTCCCATGGTAGGCCGATATATACTGTATATATTATGTACTGTATGTGTGTGTAAGTGTGTCAATGTGTGCACCTGGTATTTATCACCTTATGGGGACCAATTGTCCCAAAGATAGTAATAACTGTAAATTTTGACCTTGTGGGGACATTTGTTAGGTCCCCATTAGGAAACAAGCTCATAAATCACACAGAATTAAGTGTTTTAAAAATCTAATAATGCTCACAGTTTCCTGTAAGGGGTAGGTTTAGGTGTAGGGTCAGTGTAGGACAAAACCACATACAGTCTGTACAGTAGAAACACCATTACACCTATGGATAGACCCTGTAAACATGTAAACCCAATGTGTGTGTGTGAAAAAAAAAAAAAACATTTTAATCAAATTGATTTCACAAAACTTAAGACTGTCGGATTATTGCGAAATACTATTTCAAAAGGTCTTATTTTTAATAAGGCTATTATTAGTATAATTATGTTGAGCCACCAAAACATATACAAAACGTTAGTTTAATAATATCAAAGATAGATTATGGGAGTGTGGTGTATGGGTCAGCAGCCAAATCTGTTCTTGCAAGGCTTGATAAATTACAAGCTAGAGCTTTGAGGTTATTCTTAGGCACAGTAAAAACATCACCGGTCTGTGCGCTTCAAGTGGAAGCAGGAGAAATGCCATTGAACATTCAACGTGAGCAACTGCTTGTAAATTACTGGATTAATCTGTAGGGACAAAGAAACAGTCATCCTAAGAAAGTGTTACGAACTTGTTGGGAAAAGGAAAGGGTACAAAATAATAGTTTTGAGATGAGTTAGCAAGAGATTTGGGGGTGGATGAAAAAAAGTTCTGTCCAGCTGTGGTCTGGCCTGACTATCAGTGTGAAAAATGGAAACCATGAAGTTGATTTTAAATTGTGTCAAATCAAATCAATAAACAGTAATATACACCTAGTAGGTGAATATTATAGATATGTGAAAGACGAATATAGAGACTATATTCAGATTCATACATATAGATCAAAGGAGCCTGACACTGGAAGGACTGGATCATCAATTGTTAGGTAATCAAGGAGATGAAGAAAGCAAATGAACATCAAATGATCTAAGTGTGTAAACAGTCGAACTATATCATGATGGCATTAGAATGGATCGGAAAGGACCGTTCAGTCTCAGATCAGATGTGACCAAAAGCCACCAGGATCTGCTGTATGATATTGATTACACGTATGAGAATTAAAGAAAAAGGTAAAGAGATTCAACTCATTTGGACTCCAGCTCATATAGGTATTTTGGGAAATGAGAGGATGGATTAGTTAGCCAAGCAAGCAACTAAAAAATATAGTATTGAAGTAAATATAAAGATGTAAAAGGCTGAAGGGAAAAGTAGTTGGAAAGAAGCTGTAAAAGAACGAAACCATTGAACGTGTGTTTATAAATTGCAGCAGGTAAGAACTAAGGAGGGAAATGATGGAAGAATTAAGAAAAGATGGGTTGGTTGGGGCTGAGATTAAAGATGTATTGAAAAGTGGGGTGATTGGGAAAGGCAAGAAAAATATTAGCAATTTCTTAGTTAATACTGGTTTGTTGTGTAGAATATAAACTGTAATAATCTAAATCATCAAATGAGAATCAAACACAAGGTGGCGGTAGTGCAACACTTACGAATGCAAGCCGCCGTTAAAATCCAAAGAAGAAGAACATAGGCCTTTGAATGACTTCGCGTTTATTATGACTAAATTCAGCCGACATAGCTGCAGAGAGGGCTGTGATTAGTTTTATGTATTTTTTTTACATTTAGGTAAAACACGCGAATAATTTTAAATATGTGATTATTAAATGTTAATTTTGGCATAACGTTTGAGTAACGTTACTTAAGCAGGGACAACGCCCTTCCCATAGAATCTGCGTTTATTTTCGTGGAAAAAGTGGTGAAAATGAACGCCTGTGATTTGTCCGGAGTAACGTTATGTGCAATCTTCCTGTCTGGTAATATTTGTTTGTTATACCATTTCCTTATTTAAACAATACAAACAATGATGTTGTGACCTAGACTAATAATAATTATGTGCCCATTTTCATAACCTGACAACTCGCTACAGGATATGGATAAATGGATATAATGATTATTATAAATTATTTTATTGAATAAATGGAATAATAAAACTAAAAGAAAGTAAAACATTACAAATGTGATTATTGCTCTCTAAAAGCAACACGCATACAGGCTGTGTTTGAGGATCCTCAGATCTTTCAATTCTAAGCTGCATGTGTTTTGGCAACTGATATCATGTCAGAGAGAGAGAGCAAATTGCAAAATAGATCAAACACACAACCCAAATAGTTTTACTTTCCTGCTCCACAAGTCTATCCTTATAGTTTAACTGTTATTTTAGTATTCTTCTAGTTATAAACATGCAGATAAAAGTAAGCTATTTTTGTGCAATATAGCATATCCAAAATAAGGGAGGTTAATATTTAATTAATATCTCAAAAAGAGGCTGTGTTGAAAGTCTTCCACTGTGTGATGAATTACTAGGCAAGATGCAATTCTGGCCACATTTTTTGAGTTCAATCTCTTTTGTTTTTTGGCTCATTTTATCTGTAAAAAAAAACCAAACCTGTTTAATAATTCAGCACCCATGAATATAAGGGATTTTGAAGATTGATGTGGTTTGGAATTAGTAAAAATTAAAAAAAAAAAAAAAAAAAAAAAGACCAGAATTTCAACTTTAATTTGACACGCAGTGAAGTTTTTTTTAACTTTTTTTATTGTAGTTCAAAGAACAATAACATGTTATGGAAAAGAAAAGAAAAGAAGGAAAACAAGAAAAAGAAGTTGCCAGGGGGAGGAAGTATAGAATTCAAAATGACACACAGTGAAGTGTAATGCAAAACCAAAGACATTGGCATTTTCCACAAAATACTTGGACAATCATCCTGTGTTTCGAAATGACAGGTTATTCAAAAATACAAGGGCTATTTTAATCTTAAACATGAAAAAGTATTGTTCACACCTGATTGGTTAAAGAGCATGACTGACACGGACTGAGTATCCGTGTATAAGTGTATAAAATAATTACGATGATTCACACACGATATATATAAATATATATTAAAAAATATTATATAAGTTTATTATGTTTATATTATATTATAAATTAAAAATAATCTAAAACTACGAGATTAGTTGTAATATTTCGAGAATAAAATCTTCAAAGAATAAAGAGCACCTCTTGCAGATATCCTCTGCTTTTAAAATCTGTCAGTTTTATAGCAAAATATAAACAATAGCTGAAATGTCTTTAGTTTAAGCGGCAGTGTAAATCAATACTTTCCCGATAACAGTGAGACTTCATTATAAATTAGTCTATAGTATGTTGTCCCATTACTTCTAATGTTCCTTCACTTTTATATCTTGCTATACACTTCAAACAAAGTGGAAAAACACATTCATTTGAAAGATGAGCTGTTTTATATCAAAAGAAACAAAGCAGAAAATTATTGCGATTGCTGGGTGTCTGGCATGTTGCAAATAATGAATATGTAGGCTATATATAATGCAGCGATCTGATTATTAAAGACCTTGAACAACACATTACTGTAAGACACAATATAAAACTGAAGTTTTAAAAAGTACTAAAGGGACCAATCTTTTTGATATTGGGTGGCGCACTATAACCATATGACCCTACGAATATTACACTCGATACAATTTCTGCTAATAATCCCACATGAATGCCTTTGGTGTATTAAAAAGGGTTAAATAAGAGAGCTAGCGCCCTCCAAAAGAATGTCGACTGAGTGTGAGCTGATGTTAAAAGTTGTTCCTGTTCAGTCTTTTAATAAAAATCATATTCTTGATATTAAGCGGTTTCCATGAGTTCTTAGATCTCATCCCAGTAAGATGAAGCAGCCGCTCGGACGCAACAATATCCAAATATGCCTAAATTAATTTAATCTAAATTCAATCTAGTTTTGCTGAGTCTTGACACAAATGTCAAATGATTTTCAGCAGTTACTTTTGCATCCAGTGAAGGCAGATTTTAGCTCTCGTGGGGCGGTGTCTGGTGTAGACATCGTGCAACTACTGAGAAGAACCAAAGCAATATCTGCATCTGATCGCAGGCCTTCCGCTCCTTGAGTTCTCTCTAGCGCTGATGCAATATTTACACGGGTTCTACTTCTTGCCTTATCGTTCCACCAGGGCTGCACGATTAATCGTATTCTTATCATGGTAACAATATTTATGACCCACAATCAGTTATTAAATATCTTTGGTTACAAGATAATGTAAAAGAGGCAGTTTAATTTTATTTATTTACCACAGCTAAGAAAAGCTCTCCATTCTAAACAAGTTTGGTTTGTTTTTCTTTATTTGTGGCTGTAAAGTGCAAGAATACACAAGTGAATTAAAGTTCACTACTAAAGAAATAATAGTCATTATTATAATGAATGATATTTGATGTTTGTATATTTGCTTATTACATTTTTATCCTAGACATTCTGAATCTGTTAGTAAATGTCACAAATGATGTATATTTTTGTCCCACTATTCCAGATTTATATTGAATGTTATTTTCTTTAACAGCTTTATCCAGGGCTGCTGCAGTAGTGTCAGTGCCAGTGTCTGTGGAGGGAGGTTCTGTCACTTTAAACACTGATGTGACAGTGACCCCACAACAGAGAATAAGATGGTTCATTAACGACACTCGGATCGCTCAGATAATTGGAGGTGAGAGTTCTGTCTGTAGAGATGCTGAGTGTCCTGAGAGATTCAGAGACAGACTGAAGCTGGATCATCTGACTGGATCTCTGACCATCACAGACACCAGAACCACAGACTCTGGACTTTATAGACTACACATCATCAGCAGCACAACCAGTGACAAGATCTTCAATGTTACTGTCATTGGTAAGTATGCGTTGTATTGTTATCACCTTCATATGCATGTCAAATAATTAACACAACTTGCTGTTTCCAGAACTGTTATTAACCATATGTACAACCATATGAACTTTGTTTTTCACTGCAATCTATTAAGATTTTTTTCTTATTTAGTATTTACATTTACATTTACATTTAATCATTTAGCAGACGCTTTTATCCAAAGCGACTTACAAGTGGGGAAAACATCAAGCAATTAGTCCTAGAGATGCAAAAACAACTTAGTAAGTGCTCATAATACCGTATGGCAGGAAATGTTCAAATAATTACAAGCTAGAAGGAAGGAAGAGTAGGGTTAAGAATTTTTTTTTTTTTTTTTATGATGATGATGTCAAGTAGTGTTGAAAGAGATGGGTTTTCAGTAGTCGTTTGAAAGTTTTAAGGGAATTGGCATTTCG
>JAUMHG010034714.1:0-11350 GCA_032359395.1 Enteromius anoplus
ATCACGCAGACCAACGCGGCAAACAGCGCACCCTGTTTGTTTTCTTTATTTTCGAAATGCACAAAGTTGTGTTGTTGATATATGTGTATACAAATTAAAGTAGACCCTTCACAGATTCGATTGATGTATTGATCTTATCTGTACGTTCAAAACTCAGTGTGTAATTTAAGTGCTTATTGGCGCCATCTGGAGAATACACCTCAAAACGCATGTATGCGTTTGCCGACCGCAGGGGGTTAAAAAGTCTGCAAAGATCGGGACAGTCACTACATCTATTGCTCACCATGTCTCAAGAATATACATCTCCATGCTGCTACAGCAACAGCTCTGAAACCCTATCAGCGATGCCTGATGACAATGCTACATCAATTATGCATACGGTGTTTGAGGAGGACGTCACACCAATGGAGATAGATCCATCACCTCAGGATGATGCCTGCTCCAATCCTACAGAGACCCGCCCACAAACCTACGAGAACAGTTGGCTAGATAAATTCTGCATGGAACTGGGGTATCACAATCTGACATTTCTCACGACACCATACGGAGGTAATGGTGCGATAACTGGCATTGTGACCACCACCGGCGTTGATGATGCTGATAGATGTATGCCTGCTGATGCATTCAAAATCATAAAAGCAACTATTGTGGTGATACTGGAGCATCTGGTCAACAAAAAGCTGCAGAAACTCTGTCTCGGTTGTGAAATCCAGCACCCAAGCCAACTTAGACACTCCTGTTTGTTTGAACCCAGTGCATATTTCTTTGACGCATACTTTGAGGAACTGTCCCGTAATCTGGTTAAACCTGAGCTTAAACACATCATAGCTTAAACACTGAACCAGTTCGGATTAAGGATTAATCCTCAGAGGATCCAGGGTTCGGTGGATGCTATTTTGTGTGAGCTACGTAACGAGGTTTACATTGTGGAGAAACTTCATGAGATCAGAGAAAAAGTTTTGGATGCTACCTGCGAACAGATCGTCTATGACGCCGTGGACTGTTGGAAGGGCGGCGCACACGCTGGACGAGGAGGAGTATAAGATCGCAATGGGGAATGAATGGTGTGTTAATGCTATGACAAAAAGTATATTTAGAGAAAATATTAGATGTGAAATGACCGGTTTGCTGTACAAGATCATTGAAGACAATCGCGATATATCCTTATCAGTAAAATTATGCTCTGTTGATACCACCCGTTTAACAAACCTCAAGAAACAAATGGATCTTGTAAGAGCTATGTCAAGTGAGTGGACTGAAGTCATAAGTATGTGTCTGAATTTCAGTGAACCGATCTCTGTAACTATTGTGACGGGCGTCCCGAGGGATCATCAGTGTCGCCCTGGAAAGAGACACTAAACACCTGCCGCTACTCATCACAGGCTGACCGGCTCCAGCTGAAACCCCTTAGCCGCCGGCTACATAAACAGCGGCCACCCTGATACTTGTAAGAAACCTCTCCAAGAGAAACGGCTCATGCTAACCTCTCTTTCTCTCTCCGAACAGACAGCAGCCTCTAGTCGGTCAGCCTTCACCTCACCGAGCACTTACCTGCACCACTTCATTGAGCCCACTGAGCACCGGACAGCCGCACCTGGATCTTCAGGTTTTTTTTTTACTTTTTTAATGTCACCTGTAAATAAAATTCCACTCTCCGGGGCTTCACTGCATTCAGTCTGTCGAGTGATTCTTCCGCCTGCAACACTATCAGAAAAAAAGCAGACTTAACGGTCTGAGGTTGGCTCTCCCGCCGACGGAAGCACGCAGCTTTTTTTCAGATGTCAGAAAAAAGAACTGAAACTGCTCTGTCATATATGATCGCACATATAAGAGCAATATAGCATTTAAATCTGTAAAGTGTCCATTTTTTTTTATACACTCACAATATCAGCAAAACATGCTGCTTTTGATAAATAAAGAAAATGAACAGGGTGCGTTCTCTGCTGTCTCTGTTTCCGTGTGTAACACTTTGTTTCTTGTTTACACTCTGTCCTTGTTTAGTCTTGGTTTTGTTTTCACTTTTCCTGTGTTTCCTAATTTGGTCATGTTCCTGTCCTTGTTTAGATAATTAGTTACCCGATCCACCTGTGCTCCTCACCTGTCCTGATTTCTCCCTAATGTGTTCCTGTTTAAAGCCCGTTCAGTTTGTCTTGTTAGTTGTTGGATTATTAACGTTACGTTGTTGTTTGGATGTCTTTACCTGTCTGTTGGAAATAAAAGATTGTTTATTTGAGAACTCCTGATCCTGTCTTCGTGCTTCCCGCATCAGAGCGTGACACCGTGATGTTCAGATTACAACACGTCAATAAAATGAATTGTAACTCCGTGAAAACGTGACTTACAGATATAAGAGTTATATCTACAGAAGGCTGTATATGTCTTCTCTAAAATGAAGTTAGTGCTGTCGAAAACAAATATTCTGTGATAAAATTATCATTATTAAAACAACACCATGTTCGTTCTCATGGTTAGAGCTCATTATAGTTAATTCGACCACGCCCCCTTGCTTCACGCACTATTGTTATTACAAACATCCAGGTGCGATGCACGTGACATGTACACACCCACAACAGCAGCACGAGCTCTGCTTGAAAACATTTCTCCAAGTTCACTTTCGTTTCTGAAGAAGACGTGCTGTGAGAAGTAAGGTTTGCTTTACTTCAAACAAAGAAGATTTGACGCGTGGCTAAATTCAGGAAGACATCATGAAAGAAATAACAGATACATCGTGCAAGCTGACCCATGGAGCAGATCTTTATAATGAGTAAGTGTTTCTTAATTTTTGTCTTTGGTTTACATTGTATTGTGGCATAAACCTGAACACCTTTACTACCTGGAGTTTTCCCAAACTATAATTCCTGACTAAAATGCTTGAAATCAAGTGAAACGGTGACGGAATGACAGACTTCTACATTTATTACGATGTATAATATAAAACATTACAGTATTAAAGTAATATGAGTGAATGATGAATCCTGTGAGTCTTAAAATGTTTAGTATTGATACTCTGTTCACAAATCTATTTTATAAATATATACCTATAGATGTTTAATGTTCTAAACAATAATAATAAAATATTGAATATACTGCAAAATTCTCTTTTATGATAATACAAAGCGTATATTGATACATATACTCATATTAGCATGCTCACAGATGTTTTGTTGTTTGAGTTTTAGTGATCAGACACCTGCACCACAGAGTCCTGTCTCCTCAGCACTGATCATCTTCACACTGATGACCTCTAGGAGTGCTGATGTTTGCCTACACTGATATTCTCTGGTAAAACAAGCTTTTATTTTTGTTGAAAAGTCCCAACAGACTGAGGAGTTGTAACACCAAGTCCCTGTGTTCGCACAACTGAGTTCTGGACTGTGCTAGTCTCAGCCAGTCGTCGAGGTAGTTGAGTATACAAACCCCTTTCTCCTTCAGAGGAGTCAGGGCAGCCTCGGCCACTTTGGTAAACACACGGGGCAACAGGGAGAGCCCGAAGGGAAGGACACAATACTGATACGCCTAACCTTCGAACGCGAACCTCAGGAATGGCCTGTGCCACGGTAGGATTGAGACATGGAAGTATGCGTCCTTCAGGTCGATTGCTGCAAACCAATCCTGGGGACGATTGCATTCGAAAATGCGTTTCGACGTCAACATCTTGAACGGAAACCAGTGAAGAGCTCGATTCAAGACTCGCAGATCCAGGATCGGTCGTAACCCACCACCTTTCTTGGGCACTATGAAGTACGGGCTGTAGAACCCTGTCCTCATATCAGTTGGAGGGACCGGCTCTATTGCTCTCTTCATCAGAAGAGTAGCAATCTCTGCATGCAGGACAGGGGCATTGTCTGCATTCACCGTCGTGAAGCGAACGTCATTGAACCTGGGAGGACGCCGGGGTGAACTGAATCGCATAACCGAGCCGAATGGTGCGGATGAGCCATCGAGACGGTCTGAGCCTTATCCAGGCATCTAAGAACCAAGCAAGAGGCACCATCGGGACCACCGGGGTGCCAGTGGTGGGGCAGCGGCTAGAGGTAGAGTATAACTAACGGTGGAGGCTAGCGGCTGTCTGCGAACAAACGAAGAGGTCTCCATCCGGCCCTCCTCCTCCGGAGGGAGTGGTGTTACCATCTCCTGCAGAGCTACTTCTTCCATCCCTGGGTCATCTGTCCTAGGGCCGCTTACACTTCCTCTTTCCACCCGGTTGTTCAGCGGGCTGGACAGGCAGGCTCCTCGACGGCACCATTTTTATTGCTGCTGCTGGGGCTACGGAGGAGCGGGGGCGGCCGCAGGGGGGCGCCCTCGGTGACGACCAGTCTGAGGCGGTGCCTGCGATGTCCGTGTGGAGGCAGCAGCTGGACGTCGAGGCAAGATGTGACGGATGGCCTCTGTCTGCTTCTGGGCGGCGGAGAACTGCTGGGTAAAAGTCTCCACCGCGTCGCTGAAGAGGCCGGTCTGCGACACAGGTGCATTCAAGAATTTAACCTTGTCTGCATCGCGCATGTCAGCAAGACACAGCCACAGATGGTGCTGTTGGCCCACAAGGGTGGTGAAGGAAGACGAGCCACTCGACCGCTTTATGGGAGTGAAAGGTGCCTTCCACGACTGAGTCAGCTCATCATCCGGGAAGAAAGGCACCGGAGTGGGTCCCTGCGCACCAGCACAAGCCACACCCAAGTACCAATCATCCAGCCGAGAAGGCTCAGGACATTGTGGAGGGTTCCACTCAATCCCGACCCCCTTAGCGGCCCGGGCAAGCATAGCGACCAGCTCTGGATCAGTATCATCAGGGGGAGCTTCAAAAGTAACATTTGGCACCGTCTCCGGTTGACCAGGCTGTCCCAATGGAAACTCCATCAGTGTCGGAGTGCGTGTGACAGGGGGCGCTCCCCCAGGGAGAGTTCTTCATTGTCTCTGTCAGGCCAGCCCTCTCTCCTCTGGCCCCGGAACGCGGAAGAGGAATAGGGACTTCCCGACTGGCCATGTAGTTGAGCCTTGTCCGCAACTCCGAGATAGTCATCTTCCCACAAGAGGAACATGAACTGTCCACGAACGCCGCTCTAGCATGCTCAATGCCCAGGCAATGGTGCGTGGGTTAAAGGGTCCGGGTAGGAACTAGATTGTGGGCGAAGGTTCCCGCTGCGACCATTCGGAGAGGGCCACAGAGGCGCCGTCTGTGACAGCCCCCCCCTGCAAGCGGCTCCCGAAGCGAGCCGTTCCCCGGCGCCGAGGTCTACCACGAGGGCGAGGGGCCGGCTTTTCTGGATGGTCCTGGTGAAACGAGGCAGTGTGTTGAGTGTCAAATATGTCCTTGGAGTTAATCCATGACCTCTCCTCGGGATCGTACCACCCCAGTCTATAAAGTATTGAAGCACACTCCCTCGACGCCGAGAGTCCAAGATCTGGTTGACCTCATATATATCCTCATCATCAGGTACCAGGGGAGGAGTCTCTGCTGGGCCGACCTCGTCCTAGTCCCCCTCTCCACCAGGGTCCGCAGCGGGCTTAAACACGGAGACATGAAAGGTGGGTGAGATAGGGTAATGGGAAGGTAATTGTAGACGGTAGGAAACAGGAGTGATTTGTTTGATAATTTTGAAGGGTCCCACGTACCTCGGGCTGAGTTTTCTGCAGGGAAGCCGGAGACGAAGATCTCGGGATGATAACCACACCCACTGGCCGACTGGGGAGCCGATTAGCCTGGCGAGTAACCCGTTGAACAGCTCTCTGTAAGTTGGTATGGGCGGCATCCCAGGTCGCTTCACTTCTTTGTAACCATGCGTCCACTGTGGGGAGGTTAGTAGGTTCACTAGACCAACGGAACAATGGCGGCTGGAAGCCAATACGCACTGGAATGGGGTTAACTGTGTCGAGGGTTTCTTCAGTGAATTTTGGGCATATTCTGCCCAAAGCAAGTACTCACTCCAGTCTGTTTGATTAAGATGGCAGTAGGCTCGAAGGAATCTAGTTAATTCTTGATTAAGCCTCTCAACTTTCCCATTGGACTGAGGATGGTAGCCAGGCGTCAGACTAAAATTAATATTCAGCTGAGCACAGAAGGCCCTCCAGACAGGGAGGTGAACTGAGGGCCTCGATCCGACACTATGTCCTCAGGTAAGCCATTGAAACGGAAGACCTCATTTAGAAAGGCTGGAGCAGGCTCTGAGGCGGTGGGCAGTTTGGGGAGGGAAATGAGTCGGCAAGCTTTAGAGAACCGGTCAATTGTGGTGTTATGATTGGAGGGAGGTAAATCTGTGATAAAGTCCACAGCCACGTGAGTCCAGTGTCGCTCAGGGATAGGTAAGGGCTGAAGGAGGCCAGCTGGGCGTTGGTGTTGTGATTTCGACTTGTTACAGGTGGCACAGTCCTTAATGTAGCTGGTGATCTGCTGGTTCATGTTGGGCCACCAGAACCTGTTCAACATGAGTTCCTTGGTAGTTTGGATGCCAGGGTGGCCAGAACTGGGGTTCTCGTGAATTAGGGTCAGAAAACGCTGACGAAGAGTTTCAGGTACATAGGTGAATTCGGGAGGACATTCGGGAGGCGTGGGATCGGTCTGCTGGGCATCGGAGATCTCCGTCATAATATCCAACTGAACTGGGGAAACAATTAACGTGGCTGGTATGATGGTAGCGGGTAGTGATTCAAGTTGTGATTGGTCGTATTGTCGAGACAGTGCGTCGGCCTTGCCGTTCTTTGACCCAGGTTGGTAAGTAACTTGGAAATTGAAACATGAAAAGAACAGAGACCACTTAGCTTGGCGAGCGTTGAGACGCCAAGCCGTCCTTAAATACTCCAAGTTCTTGTGATCCGTGAGAATGAGGAATGGAGAGCCGGACCCCTCCAACCAATGCCTCCACTCCTCCAAGGCAGCTTTCATGGCGAGTAGTTCCCTGTCCCCAACATCATAATTACACTCTGCTGGACTGAGTTTTCTGGAGTAATATGCGCATGGGTATAATTTGGCTGGGTCCCCATGACGTTGTGAGAGAACAGCCCCTATGCCTGTGTTGGAGGCATCAACTTCCACTACGAATTGTTTGTCAGGATCGGGGTGCCGCAGGATGGGTGCGGAGGTAAAACGGGATTTTAGATCCTGAAAGGCGTCTTACTGGAGGAGTTCCATGCCAATTTGCTGGTGCCCTTACGGGTGAGGGAGGTGAGTGGGGCAGCCACCTGGCTGAAACCACGGATGAACCTCCTGTAAAAGTTGGCGAACCCCAGAAAGCGCTGTAAATCCTTGATAGATTGAGGACGGGGCCATTGCAAAACAGCGGATACTTTGTTGTCCTCCATAGTTATACCCTCTGAGCTGATAATGTACCCCAAGAACGAGACAGTGGAAAGGTGAAACTGACACTTAGGAAGCTTGGCATACAGTTGATGTTTAATGAGCCTTTGAGTACCGCTCGGACGTGCTTGACGTTATCAATGTCATCAATGTATACTATAACATATTGATTCAGCATGTCCCGAAAAATGTCATTGATTAAGGCCTGGAATACAGAGGGGCTATTGGACAGTCCAAAGGGCATCACTAAATACTCATAATAACCAGTAGTCGTCGAAAACGCGGTCTTCGACTCATCTCCAGCTCGAATACATATGAGATTGTATGCACTCCTCAAGTCCAGTTTGGAGAAGATGCGTGCAGAGCGAAGCTGTTCTAAGGCTGATGGCACCAGAGGTAGGGGGTAGCGATATTTAACAGTCACCTCATTGAGGGCTCTATAGTCGATACATGGCAGAAGAGAACCGTCTTTCTTCTTTACGAAGAAGAATCCGGCCGAAGCCGGTGAGGCTGAGGGACGTATGAAGCCTTTAGCGAGCTCCTCCTCTATGTACTGTTGCATGCTCTGAGTTTCAGGTTGTGAAAGGGGGTATACTCGGCCTCTGGGTGGAGTGGCACCTGGCTGAAGGTCGATTGCACAGTCCGAGTTGCGGAGAGGAGGCAGCTGTGTAGATTTTACTTTGCTAAAGACCAGGCTGAGGTCCTGATCGTGTTCTGGTAGGTTCTCTAAAGTGATGAACTCAGAAGGGGTGTCAGTGGTATCTACTGTATTCGGATAACTCAAGCAGTTCTGTTGGCAGGCAGTGGACCACTGTGAAATTTCCTGATCTTTCCAGGAGATCTGAGGGTCGTGGAGAGCGAGCCAGGGATGGCCAAGTATGATGGCGTGACTGGGTGACTGTGTGACAAGGAGCTGGATAGTTTCTTGATGCAGGTAGCTGGTGATCAGAGTGAGGTGCTGGGTGGTGAAATGAATTCTCCCGGCCCCCAGTGGTCGTCCATTGAGGGCTGCCGCAGCCATGGGGGGCACACATGGAACGAGAGAAATGTTCTGATGGTTAGCAAAGTCTAGATCGATAAAATTGCCTGCAGCTCCTGAGTCAACTACGGCTTTAGTTTTAATCTGTCGATTCTGAATCACTATATATACATCTAGGAGCCAAAAGGGAATCAAAGGAATGTGGCTTACCTGGGTACTGGAGGGCCTAGGAGGTCGAGCTCGACATTGGGCCCGAAGGTGTCCTGGCTGACCGCAATACAGACAGAGACGATTCCTTATTCTGTGTTCACGCTCTTCCTCAGTCAGGCGAGTGTATCCTGAAATGGGAAATGGCGATGGGCGGGCGACCCCTACGGGAGCGAAGAAGGTTATCCATTTTAATGGCCATGTCCATATACTCCTCTAGATCTTTTACATCATTCCAGCGTGTTAGCTCAGCCTGAAGATCCATTCGTAGACCTTGACGATACATCTCTCTCAGGGGTTTTCCCTCCCAGCCTGCCTGTGCTGCCAGGGTACGAAATGTCAGTGAGTAATCCGTGGCTGTAGATGAACCTTGACGGAGGTTAAGGAGCTCATCCTCTGCTTCCTTGCCATCCTCTGAGTGATCAAACACCTCTTTGAATTTCTTTAGGAAATGTTTATAAGTGGGGAAAGACATTTGTTGTCCCTCCCAGAGCACTGTAGCCCATTTTAATGCTCTGCCCGACAGAAGGGAACACACCAGGGAGACTTTACAGTCATCAGTAGGAAAGTTCTGAGGTTGTGAGTTAATATAAATAGCACATTGCATTAGAAATCCCTTGCATTCGGCTGCAGCACCGTCATACTTTCCCGGAAGTGACACACGAGATGGAACGGGTTTACTCACCGGAGCCGCGGGAAGCGGTGTAATGGCGGCCACTGCGGGTGGATCTGTTGGGGTATACGAGCTGCAGTTAGTGCCTGCATCGATCGTATAAGATCCTCAGTTGTAGTTGTCAACTTATCGAGCTGATGGTGGTGTGCAGAGAGAACAGACGCCTGGCGGGAAACCTCCGTGACAACATCATGAAAAGCCGCTGGATCCTGATCTGGTGAAGTCTTCTGTAACGGAGGCTCAGAGACATTCGGATCCATTTGCAAAGCTTTAATAAATCCTTCAGTGATAAAAGGAATACAATCCATGGGAAATCCAACAGAGCAGTCACAAAGCAGGCAAATGTCAACAGGGCAGGCAGTAAGAATCATAAATGAGAATAACAGTCCGAGGACACAAAGGGGCAAACTCGGGAGAAAACGCTCAGAATTATGTCCATGGGAACGATAAGACTTTGCAAAGAAGTTCAGAAAGTCTGAGCCTTATAAAGGCTAGAAATCACTGAGAATATTGACAACACCTGAGGCGGAACTGGCCGAGGTGCGTGGGTTAAAGGGTCCGGGTAGGAACTAGAATGCGGGCGAAGGTTCTCGCTGTGACCGTTCAGAGAGGGCCACAGAGGTGCCGTCTGTGACAACGGAAACCTGTATGTTTTTTTGTTTTTTTTATTGAACAATTATTAAACAAACAACTTGGCAATGTCAAAGTAACATCAGGTTACAATCTTCAAAACGGGTGCAAACAAATACAACAGAAAAAAAAACGAGGGGCTAGGATTTTTCTTGTAAATTATAATGCATAATTATAGAAAACAGATTTATTGCAATTTTCTTTTTCATAATTTTAAGGAATTTTGTATACACAACAAACTAATTATGAAACGCATAAAAGGCTGGTTTCATTTTTAGGTATCTACATTTATGTATATAAAATTTTCCCATCATAAGGATGCTATTAACCAAGACGGTAACCTGTAAGTGTCCGACCTGACGGCCGTCTCTTAACTCCTCCCCCGACTGCAAGGGGCTGCTCTCGTCAGCCGGTGGCAGGCTTGTGTAGTGCATCTGGAACGTACCTAACAAGTGTGGGCATGGAAACAGACGGCACGTCATAATAAAAGACCACATAACACTTCACAAGGGGGAGAAATTATGGACAGAATTTTCATTTTTGGATAAACTAACCCTTTAAAAAAAATACTGTTTAACCCTAAACTTACCCTAACCAAACAGTCTGAGAGTAGCAGACATGTAGTTGCAAATGAATGAGAATTAATTGACGTAGTTACAAAGGTATAGTTAGTAGAATGTCTAAAGTGGACAATCAAATTAAAGTGTAATCAAACTTTTGTAACATTTGTGTAAACTTAGGCATTGTTTTGTATTTTGGAGTATCTATAATTATTGTTCATGGTACCACAGGCATTCCCCAAGTCATAATCATGACCAAAGTTGATGAAGCATGTCAACTAGTCAAAGATGACCTTAAAAGGATCTACACAAGCAAAAAAATTAAACATAAGGTAATGTGTACATTTCTGACCATGGTGTAACGTTCAACACAGAGGAGACGGAGAGCGAAAAGGTAAGTATGAACAGTGTTTATTGATAAGAGCCCGGTAAGGGCTAGATGGGTTTAGCCGAGAGAGTGTGTAAGTGACTGCACTGGAATCAGTGCAGTCCTGTGACGTGACACATGGTAAATATATTAATGATTAACCTTGGCATTGTATTACAGTTTATTGTACTTAAAATGTGTCACGAATGGGTGCGTGGCAGGAACGGGAAACGTTCGGATCCATATGCAAAAACTTTTTAATAAATACAATCCTAGCTCAGGGTCAGAACAGGCAGGTTTCACAACAACTAACAGTAATGGTGGGGAATAGGCGAGAGAGTAGTCAGTGTCCGTAGCAATGGTCGGAGCAACAGCGAACAGTGTCCAGGGGGAGAGACGAGAGAGTAGTCAGTGTCCGTAGCAAAATGTCGATAATCGAATGGAAACAACAGAACACGGAGAAACACAGAAAAACGCTTTACAGAGGCAGGGAGTCCATACACAATGATCAGCAACGAGACAAACACAAACCGGAACTTAAATACTAGTGCTGATGAGGTAGGTAAGCGGAGAAATTATAAACTACTATGGAGACAGACTAAGGGGTGGATACAAAACTGAAGACACTTCAAAATACGAGTCC
>JAUMHG010034715.1:0-11344 GCA_032359395.1 Enteromius anoplus
GACACGCAGACGGTCGTGGTAATAAACACCGTAACCATTTGCGTGTCCGTGCTTAATGCGCATCTCGTGAAAAGCATCTTGGCATCTTGTAGAATATTTATCACATTAATCCTTCCAAACTAAAATATGATGAACAAAATCCCAATGTGTTGTCACTCAAAGCATCACATATGACATGAGCCAGTATCGTCTCTCAGTGGAACTGCTCCTGTCATAAAAATCAGGATTTCACTCTTCACGTTTTGGTGGATTAACACGAGAAATATTCCACATATGTGACTGTAATTCTCACAGATTTACTTCTGTATTATGCAGCAGTATTATGCAAAGGTTTCCAGCCACCACTAAGTAACTAGTTTCATCTACTCTCCACAGAAGTATTTACTTACACTGGCACATGGTGAGTTTTAGATTTGGACCCTGTGTGTGCTGCAGATATTCAGTCCCATATGTAAATACACAGTAACAGAAGTTTGAATAAAATAGTTATGTATTCAGTCTGTTGCAGTCACTTCCTGTCTGATGTTCTGAGAACACCTGTGCTCATGTGAGATTGACAGGCCCCGTGTCTATCAGGGGAACGCTGTCTTCTCTGATCCCTTCAGCAGATGTTTGCTGCCTTCTAGCCTAACATTTTCCCAACATACCAGGGAGCAAAGCCACGGCATCAGTGACTTAACACGCAGAAGATTACGACTGACCACACACATCTGCTGTTTTTACACTCATCAGACAAGCGCACACGATGAGCGGCCAAGTGCATAAGAGCTTTTACCAAGCCCAACAAAATACCCACAGGATGCGTCATGAGTCAAATGCATCCTCGTTCACTGGATCATCTCAAACGTGTCCTGTATTAAAAATGGGAAATGGTGCAGTTTAATTCTGTGGCTTTTAAAGAGGCATTCATGCCAAAATTAAAACTCATGATTTATTTACCCTCATATGGAAGCTCTTTCTGCCATGAGATTACAAAATGTGAAAAGGTATTTGTGAGTTTTTATCTATAGAAGAACCGTTTCTGCCACTGAATAAAGACAAAAAAAGGTAATTGCAACCTTTTTTATCTCAAAAATGCAACATTTTGACATTATAATAGAATTGTTTATGCTTTACAAGTCTTTATACTTTATATCTCACACTTCCGAGGAAAAGAAATCTGAAACTCATGTTTATATGCACAATTTGGGAGAAAAAAAGTCTAGCTTCTATTTAACAGTTATGACTTTTTTTTCTCGCAATTGCGAGTTTATGTCATACAGTTCTGAAAAAAACTTCCAAATTGGGAGATAAAAAGTTTACCTTTTAGATTTTTTATCCAGAAACAGGCTTCCATATTTACCTCACAATTCATAATTGAAAGAAATAAGCTCATAATTCTGTGAAACAAACAAACTTGTAATTGCGTGAAAGTTAGAATTCAGAGATCACATCTTATAAGATTGAGCTGATTTCTCTGAATTACAAGTTGCAAACTGACTTTCTTTTTTAAATTTAAGTCTGAATTGTGAGGTTAAGTCACATTTACTTTAATTATATTTTTTTCACTCTGTGACAAGATGGGATTCCATGCCCTAGTAATGTGTCACACCTGACTAACTTTCTTCTGTGGAGCTCAAAACAAAGGTTTTTTTGGCGTATAAACTGTTGCACTATAAGCATCTTCAAGAGTCCCATCTCATGGATCTTTCCTGATCCTGCCCCCTCTCTTTCTCTCTCACTTACCTCTTTGTAATGACAAAAAAAAGTTGAAAAGTGTTTTTTTATCAATAATTTTCATTAGATCAAATTGGCTTCCATTGGACCCTTAAAAATAAAGATTCCAAAACGATTCATAAAAGAACCTTAAAGAACATTTGAATAATCTAAACAAACTTTTTCCCACAATAGAGAATGATTTGTTGAATAGAATAGCTTGTTAAGATTGCTTCATGTTAAAGAAAAAAAGATATTTAGGTCTTTATTTCTGTAAGTCCAAGAATACATTTTCTTAAATATTGTCTGTCCCTTTAAGGCTCCAGAAGTTTTATTCTACTCGGAAGTGTTTCTTTAACTCATTATTTCAATCCCTTAAGCTGACATGCATACATGCAAGTCAATCTGTCGCTTGGGAGTTGTCACCTGCAGAAGTGAGCAGTAGCTCCGTCAGCCCCAAGCCACTTCTCCCCACACTATTATTCTCCTCCGGTTTATGTGATCTTTGTCGGCCTCTCGTCATGAGTTGTTATTTGTGTGGGAGCTTGTAGCCCCATCAGAAAAAAAAGTGAAAATAGAGAAACAACACGGATGAGTCAGATCTTGCGCTTTCTCCCTGTCTGCCTTTCACGCTCTTATACGCCTTCTCTCACTTGAGTCTGGTGTACAAACCTACTGTGAAGTTTCTGAACAGCAGGGTAGCGGTCTGGTTATCTAAAGAAAGACACACAGCCTTGAGCCCAGCACCTTACTAAAAAGTGGGCGGGAAATGGCTGCGGGATAACATTGGTGGTTCCATTTGGCTTTCAGAGCGATAAACCGAGTAGTAACCACCGCAAACATCGCAGCTGAAAACAGATGTTTTTCAATATCGTGCATCCGACGCTATCCCAGCTTGAGCCACGGACTCCAGCATCAGAATCTGCTTTGCAGTCTCAACTAATTACTTGCTTTAATCTGGGCTGAGTGGAGACTGTATGTTTTAAATCTGACAGCTCTCACGCTAATGTGCAAATCACAGAGCTGATGAGCCTTAGAGGACAGCACTTAACTGATAAGTGATTTAAAATACTGAGAAATCCACTTCATGTTTTTTTTTAGAGTAGGCGAGTGTAGATGGGGTTTAGTGAGGGTTAAATTCAATTGAACCAAGTTCAACTACGAGTAGTTGTTGTCTGAGCCATCTATAGCAGAGATGGCTTGCAAATTCTGTCTCTTCAACATCTCAGTTGTTTCTAGAGCTAGGAGATTTAGAGAAGAACAGATGGAAAGGTTTGCGCACGTAACAGACGTCTCAGTAAAGTGCACCAAATTTCAAAGATTCTGCTGCATCTTTCTGGATTGAAAACTGATTTTTGGGTGTTGGGATTTTCAGCTGATCAGCATTAGTTTCTTTAGTGAATCAGGTGCAGAAAAAACAGAGACAGTGAATGTAAATAGAAGGCTTCCCCTGAGACGTTTGCTTGAGTCTCCTACTTCTCAGATGTTTCTCTTGAGAAAAATAGTAGTTTTTAGAATGCTTCTATGCAGTGCCAAAAACTCTGCTCTAATCTGCTGAGAAGCCAAAGTCTTATTTGTTTTCAGAACATTTCTTAAGACATGGAAGTGTGTGTTTATTGATTAAATCTCATTGAGTTGATAGATATGGTGTACTGTACTATTCCCTGTTGTTGGGTCCAGCTTGTCAAGTCACTTTTATTTATATAGCGCTTTTAATAATACATATTGTAGCAAAGCACTGAGCATTATCAAATAGGAGAACAGAGTAATGGTAATGTATAATGACGAGAATTAAACTATTTATTTATCAAATGCAAAGGTGGTCCCTGTAGTCTAGACGGCGATAATCACTAGAAATCAGGTGTCCCCAACTAAGCAAGCCAGAGGCGACAGCGGCAAGGAACCAAAACCCCATCCATGAGAGAATGAAGGGAAAAAAACCTTGGGAGAACCAAGCTTAGTTGGGGCCAGTTCTCCTCTGGCTGGACGCCCAGCACCTAATTCCCAGTTCAAGCTTGTCCACCTTGTGTCGTTTTGCCAACACTTCCTGACATTATTTCTTATCCATCCTCTATCTGTTTGTAAAGCAAAAGCTAAAAAGTCAAACTTACAAAAAAAACAGTCTAACCAGTCACATTCCGCTCTCTCTGGCCTCAGTGCCCCCACAGATTGACGTGCGTCCTCAAGATCAAGTCGCTGCCCAAGGACGGACTGTCACTTTTCAATGTGGCACCCAGGGAAACCCTCTTCCAGCTGTTTTCTGGCAGAAAGAAGGGAGTCAGGTGAGTGCAGGAATGCTTCTTACTTTATCTTATCAAGCAATGCATGTTTTTTTAAGTTTAAACAGTGTCACAAAACTGTATAGATCTGACCAATTTTATGTGATGTAGTGATACAAAGTTGACAAGTTGAGAATAGCTAACATGCTAAGACTAGCAGCAACATTAAAACAAAAAATGTGTTTTTAAAATGTCGTTTTTTTATGAAAAACATTGTAAAAATAGTTTTTAAAGAAATAAATAAAGATTTATTAAACTGACCGAAAAATTTGTATAAAGATCATGTTTATAATGTTACGAATTTTTTTTTAAATAAATGTTAAAACGTATAGGACCTACAGTGTTGAAAAAAATCCAATAAACATTATTAAAATAATTTTAAATATTTAATATATATAAATATATACTTAGTAGGCTATAAAAACATGATTTAATATACATTAGGTTATATGCAATAAAAAAATACAAATACAAGCAGAACTGTTTTTAGTACATATATATATATATGTATATAGTAGGCTACAAAAACATTATTTTTAAAAATTGTATATACATAGTAGGCAACTGTATATACAGTAAAATAATAGGAATAAACGGAATAGAATTTATTCAAATAAAAAACAGTTTTTTGCAATATTACTCCTTTTATTTTTGGTTAAATTAATGACTTTACATTAAATAAATCCTACCAACCCCAAACTTTTAAACAGTCATGTATAAATACACTATACTACCTTTGAAATGTGTGCAAGTACATGTACAGTCAAGTACATACGGTGTAGTGTAAGTAAACAGTGCATTGTACATGATTCGAAATGCAGCTTTGATGGCACAGCATTGTCCCCAAGTAATCCAATACTTCAGTGTATGTCATGCGTGGGTTTAAAGAGCCTGTTAGGAGATCAAAGACAGATCTCTTCATATAAAAATGATCTATTTGCATCTCAGAGCTTGTTTATCAGTGACTCATTAACTTAGCCAGAGCTTGAAAACAAGCTTAGAGCCTCTCGATGATTATATTTACCCTTGTTGATGCTGATTAGTCGTGTATTGCTGATTGGATTGAAGAGATGATTCAGAGCGTTGGATTGCTGGAGCCGGGCCCTTTGACAAAGCAACATGTTTTCAGAGCCATTATGGGAACCCACCGATGAGAGTTGGGCCTCCTAGAGAGACTTGTAAAGGAGTGGAAGGAGAAAATTTGACACAGAGGAACATCAGGTGTCAGAGCAGCTCCCATAGGCCAGCAAAAGCACAGCGTTCAGTGTAATGGCAGTCAGGAGTGTGTTTCGACGCTAAAAATAGACCTCCGTCAGTGCGGTGGAGAGCTAAAGACCACTTAGCCTTGATGGCTCACATCTTTTTGGAGTCATTTGGGGTGTGGTCTGTGCAATGGATTTTATAGCACGTCCCCCATGTTCATGCTTGTAAGCCATTTGCAGCTGTGTTCCAGATTAGGCTGTAGCCTTTTCACCTTGATCCATTACTTGCCCATTTTAAGCCTTTTAAGAGAAGTGCATGGATTCCCCCTCACTTACTGTATGCACCCCCAGTTAACCCCACTGAAGTCCCACAAAGGAGCAAACAGCTTCGCTCCGTGAATTAAACTGCCAGAAAAACAGAACCGAGCACTCAAATCAGTTGATGTTTGGTTTTGATGGAAAGAAGATCTCTAAATCGGCTTACTGTTTTTTCTGTAATATTTTGGAGGCACCATATTCAAGCATTTTATTTTTTAGGTGCTTAAATACTTCAAGGTTCTTCAACGTTCAAGGACACAAATCACTGATCAAAGTGACAGGGAAAATATTAATCATGTTAAAAAGGATTCTTTTGAAAGAATTTCTTTTGAACAGTTTTCAATGCTTATACGATTTTTCTTAAACAGCATATTGTCATATTACAATTATTTTTGAATAATCATGTGACACTGAAGACTGGAGTAATGATGCTGAAAACTCAGAATATGAATAAATACGTATATATAAATATTTTTAAATATATTAAAAGAGAAAAATTAAGTTGTAATAATATTGTTTTAATGTATATTTCATGAAATCTTTAAAAAAAATATTTTATGAAATACTCTTAATGACCCCAAACTTTTAAATGATACTGTATGAAATATATTGTATCTAAATATACTATGATTAAACACAAATTAACATATTTAAAAATTTGTAACGTTGGTACTTCCAAGGAAGAGCGCAGGAGTCGTTGAGTAGAAAAACAAAGTCTTTTTAATAATAAAGTAAATCCAAACACGAAGGAGAATCTAACAATACAAACGTAACATATACATTGACCGACAAACTAGAACTCAAAAGACAGGAGATTTATACACAAGGACTTATGACTAGACAAGACACAGCTGGGGAAACACAGGTGGAAGGGAATTAACCAATAATCACATATAAACACAGGAAAGACCAAATATGGGCACACGCGTGGGGAAATCAAACTGGGAACACATGACTAGAACCAAAACAAACGATTACAAAGACATGAGACAGACAATGAACGAGATATTACCTCCCCCTCCCGGAAAGGCGCAACTGCGCCGTGAGGAACACCAAAAAAGAAAGAAAACCGGGGAGGGGGGGTGAGAGTCTATGGTGCCTTTAGGGCGGATCAGGAGCCTTGGGCGGCCGTGGTGGATCAGGAGCCTTTGGAGGTCTTGGCGGATCTACAGGGGTCCAGTTCCAAACCCCTGTCCCGCCCACCCTGTCCAAGATCTTGACTCCTAAAATTAGATCTTGACCCCTAAAATTTCCTTGGGGAGGCTGGCAGTGGAAAGGTTAGGTGGATCCGCTGGTGGACGTTCTGGAGGGCGCTCTGGTGGGCCCTCAGGAGGCACAGGCTCTGGTGAGCGCACGGGATGTGCAGCCGGCTCAGGAGGGCGCTCTGGCAGCGCAGCCGGCTCAGGAGGGCGCTCTGGCAGCGCAGCCGGCTCAGGGATGGAAACAGGAATTAGCTCACCAACCCGGGGAACAGGAATCCGGATCAACTCTCCTTGCCACATCTTAAGCACAGTTTCAGGAGACAACGGACTGGAATCTCTGGGGAATGGGATTGGCTCTTCTAGCCGGAACTCTGGAGCAGGAACAGGAATCAGCGGAGTGGAATCCGCAGGGAAGAGGAGGAGATCAGCCGGTCTTGACTCTGCGACTGCTTTATATTGTGGCAAAAGGGGATCCGCTGGGAATTCCCTCAGATCTTACATTCCTTCGGGAAGCGTGGGCTCGTTGAAGCCCTCAGGCGGTGATAAAACCAGGTGCTTCCATCGAACAGCCAACCGAGAGCCAGGCAATTTCGGAACGGGTCCCCGGAAACATTCTCCTGGCGTGGGGTAAGGCGGTAGCCCTTGAGCGAGGCGGTGGAGTATGTACTCGGCCCAAGACATCGTCTCCTTTTTTCTGTTTTTGGTCGGTCAATCTGGGGGGGTGGGCGCCCTAAAGGCACCATAGACTCTGCCCTCGTGGCCTTTAGGGCGCCCACCCTTCCAGATTGACCGACTAAAAAGGATCAGGAGCCTTGGGCGGCCGTGGCAGATCAGGAGCCTTGGGAGGCCATGGCGGATCTACAGGGGTCCAGTTCCAAACCCCTGTCCCGCCCACCCTTTCCAAGATCTTGACTCTTGACACTACTGCCCTCGGGAGCGCAAGGAAAGTCTTTTTAATAATAAAGTAAATCCGAACACGAAGGAGAATCTGACAATACAAACGGAACATATACATTGACCAACAAACTAAAACTCAAAAGACAGGGGATTTATACACAAGGACTTATGACTAGACAAGACACAGCTGGGGAAACACAGGTGGAAGGGAATTAACCAATAATCACATATAAACACAGGAAAGACCAAATATGGGCACACGCGTGGGGAAATCAAACTGGGAATACATGACTAGAACCAAAACAAACAATTACAACGACATGAGACAATGAACGTGACAAGATTCAGTTGCTATACAATTATTTCAATGTTAGAAAAACGAAAAAGATAATAAACGTTAAATGGTGGATATTAAATACTTAAAATGACAATTATTTTCATAGAATGTCCAGTTTATCTGAATAAATGAAAAACAAAAAATAAATTATTTTAAATGCTTTTAACACTACAGCATTAAAGTTTGTATTATGAAAAATGATTACTCATTTTAAAATATATAATTGTATAAAAATTACATTTAACAGTATTCAATTATTAGTGTTTGCAAAGATTATTTTAGGTTAATGTTGACAGCAAAAATGAAATGAGCACAAACAATTAAATATTAAAAAAATAACTGTTATGTTATGGTACCAATATGTACATGAATTTGTAGCTTTACAGTTGTACATATGTCCTTTAAATAAACCAAATTAAACAGGTTGCTTTTATTGCTGTACTTTTAAGTACTGAAGAGCCTTGCATTATAAACAGTAGGGTATGCCTGCATAGTCCATCAAACTCATTTACTTCAACAGAGCAAGAACAAATTTGTTTTCTGTTTAGAATTTGTAAATCAGACAGTCTCTTTTTTTTTGCCCACAGTTTGGTGTGAACTCAAGAGTCTGTCCTCTGTCGTAGATGCTGCTTTTCCCCGGCCAACCTCCTTCCCAGTCGGGCCGTTATTCTGTGTCCATGAGCGGAGAGCTGTCCATCTCTGATGTTCACTCAGAGGACTCCGGCTACTATATCTGCCAGGCGATCAGTGTGGCAGGAAGTGTCCTCGCCAAGGCTCTGCTGGAAGTGGAAACTGGTGAGTATCTGGGATTACAGTTCATCCCACCCAGCAAATGGCATCTCTGGAGATAATTGTGAAGAAAACCCCTAGCATTAACAAACTGCCTGAGCGTGAACACAAACAATGCACACGGCTCTTTTTTTATGTGTGTTCCTTAAGTCATAAAGCTATTTTTTTTTTTAATTAATGGTGCTTGCTGAGGGATCACTAAAAGTAAAGTGTACTTAACCCTACTTTGCATCATCATTCAGTTTCATAAATCATGAATGTAAATCTAATTTTAAGTGGTCTTACCTTTGGTGACAAATGCAGTACTTGTGGAATGTTATAACGATATAATGAAAGGCTATGGTGTGATTAAATAAATTGTGAGCTCTCCACGTTTCATTGTCAAGAAGCTGCGCTGGTTTTAGAGCAGTTTGCAATGATAACACTTTATTTCAATTGTCCACTTTAGACATTCTACTAGCTATAAGTAACTTGTAAATACATGTCAACTAATTCTCATTAGTTTGCAACTACATGTCTACTAACTTTCAGAGTGGATTGTTAGGTAGGTTTAGGGTTAGTAGAATAAGTTGACACATGCTTGCAAAGTTTCTCATAGTCAGTATGTTGTATGTTTTGGACCCATCAAAATACTGTTAGAAGTTTTTAAGCAGACAGTATACCAATATTCTGATAAGCTGACATGTAGTTGCAAAGTTACTTACTGTTAGTAGAATGTCTAAAATGGACATTCGAAATCGAAATAAATTGGTTTGTGCCAAGTGATTGCTTGTCATCATGCTGTTAATGAATATTCACCTCACGCCATTTATAGTGAAATATTTTTGTAACAGTATTCATCTTTTTGAATGAGTAGCTGGAAGAAGTAAAGCATACTGTGGATGGAACACTGTACCTGTGATAATATGACGTTTGCCTCAGAGGTATCCGATAAATCCATCACCAGCAAGTGATTTGGACTCATTTGTAAACGGTTCGGATTCATTGGTAAATTACCAACTTCTGATTGGGTAAAAACTGGGTGGGCCACCTGTAGCTACGCCACTGGTTTGTATGCAGTATTCATTTTATACCTGCAGGTCCTAAAAAGTACTTTTGCAGATACCCTGAAATAACGAGCCTTAGTCAACCATCTTGACCCATCACCCCAATTCCCAAATATCTTCATCTTTCTTGCCATTGTGTTCTCAAAGTGTGATTAACTCTGACTGCCAGTTGCACTTCCGTAGCCGTACGAGTAAGTCGGACTGATCTTTGGATGCCAGAAGCACTGTTAGACAACTGGACAGATGCAAACACACTCCTCACAAACACACTCTGCTGTTTATCCTCCAGGCCCATCAGATCTCGTCCCTCCAATTATCCGACAGGGCCCAGCCAACCAGACGCTCGCTTTAGGCTCCAGTGCCCTACTCCAGTGCCATGTGATGGGCAGCCCAATCCCCAGCGTCAGGTGGGAGAAGGACGGGCAAAGCGTTCTGAGTGATGACATTCACATAAGCCTAATGGAAAACGGCACTTTACACATCAGCGGCTTGAAGGTATTTGACAGGCGCTTCAGACAAACATGCGAATTGTTTGCTTTGATTAGGGCTGTGAAAAGCGAAAGCTCCCTGGACAGAGAGCCTCTGAGAAAACATTTCAAACTAAGTGAGACGTTCACAAGCGCACCTGAAATAATGGTGTCCACTTGAGCGTTTCTTACTCGAGGCAGGGTTTCCATCAGCGCATGCAAAACACATTTAGCCACGTAACGTTCATAAATCAATAACCAACAGATCTTATCGCTCGGAGAAGCTCTGCGTACATTTAGCTCAAATGTAATTACGCACACGAAATTACACTGATAAAGTGGAAGTGACACTAATCTGCAGTTTCCTTCCAAGTTAAGAGAAAAGAGTAAGATTTGTTTTAATTGATTTTGGCATTCATTCATCAAGTGGTTCAGTGGAAAAATAGCTCAAGATTCAAAGCTTTGAGTGCAATGCATCTAAACAACCAGTCTCATCTGTCATTTCATGATAAAGTGTTTGGGTCTTGAATGTGTTTGATGAACCTATCAAACAAGGTTGGAGGACTGAAATATTTAATTTGCTAATATTACAGTACTCTGGAGCTCTCTTTTGAATATTAAAGCAGTATTGTATATCTAATATCAAAACATAACATATAAGAGTCATGGTTGTGTGTCATCCAGAATTCAATTTATGAATTATCTATGTTAGCTGTGTTTAATATTATCTGCATTTTATTTGATAAATTAACTTTTATTTTTATGGAGCATATTTAAGCAATGCTTGATTTCCCAGAATGTTCTAAATTAAGTTTCATTACACACACACACACACACAAAAAAAATTACGAAATAAATACATAAATTCATTTGAAAAAGGAACTATTGGAAAATTATTAAATTTAGATTTCTATGTGGAATTTTAATATTTCATTCATTTCATGTTCTTTGTGTGAATAAATCCATAAAAATGTAGAAAAATCACTTTATTATAGTTTGTTTATGTTGTATTATATTGCAATGAAAACATTAAACATTATATTATATTATATTATATTATATTATATTATATTATATTATATTATATTATATTATATTATATTATATTATAT
>JAUMHG010034716.1:0-11341 GCA_032359395.1 Enteromius anoplus
TACTTAATAAATATACACAGTACATACAAATATATTATGTAAAGAAAAACTTTTATTTTGGATGCGATTAATCGCGAATAATCATTTGACAGCACTAATTAAAAGACATGCAGAATAATCACAGTAGGCTAAAAAACATGATGGAATACAGATTTTTGCAGTACCAAAGTTCTAAAACAACCCTTCACATCAACAAACACCAAACTCTCTAGTGTGAATGAACGAGAGAAATAAGCAGAAGAACAGGAGTGAATGCAGAAACAAAAAGGCCCCAAGTGAATTCTTACCCACTCTACAGATTTGGCATTGTTCACGGAAGGCTCTTGCTGCGGGAGAAACAGTAAAAGGCTGGAATTGAGCAACCGCCAGCGAAACGAGCCAACAATTTCTCATTTGGACCTGACCAGCCGTTGACCCCTTCTGTTGGAGGGATTGAGCTCTGGAAAAACAAAAGCACTGGCACCGAACCGAGTGAGACGGGTCTGACTAACATCTGCAGAGAAAAAAACAACAATGAACACTTCATTTTCTTTACATTAAAATGACCAGATGATACACTGCAAAAAAGATTTTCTCGCTCACTATTTTCGTCTTGTTTTTTAGTAATACTAAAGAATGACATGAGATATCAAGTCTTGTTTTCTGAAAGAATGCATTAAAAAAAGTTATAAAAATTAGTTTGTGCTTAAAAGAGGGGTAAGAAAAATTTAATTCAAATGGAAAATAAGTAAGGCTGCATTTATTTGATCAAAGCTACATTAATAAACAGCAAAACTGAAACATTTTGGATTATTATCAATGAAAATGCTTAATATGTTTGTGCAGTAATACTTTTGTTCAACTAGAATGCACCAAATTGATCAGAAGTGACAGTGTCACCACCGGCTCCTCTGTGGCTCTCTCTGACCGACAGCAGCGGGAACAATCGCCCGAATATTAGTTCCTACCCGGACCCTTTTGACCCGCGTACCTCGGAAGATCCGCTTCAGGTGCGGCTTGTTTACTCGCCTTTATAAGGCGGGATCTGACTCTGATTCTTCGCGCAGTCTTATCGTCTTATGGCTATACTACTGAGCATTCTTTCCCGTGTTGGATTACCTGTGTATGACTTTGGACTGTTTATTTGGACTCTAATACTTGCTGCCTGCCCTTGTGATCTCTGCCTGTTCAACGATCTGATATCTGGTTTGTCTGCATCCTCTCTGTCTGCTATTCATAATCATTGCCTGTTGATTACTGAGAATAAAAGCCTACTAATGGATCCGCACAACTCTGAGTCTCCATTACAGAAGACTTCGCCCGACCAGGATTTAGCGGCTGTGCTCAGTGTTATTAATGAGGTATCCCGACAAGCATCTCAGTTAGCCGTTCATTATCAGCAGCTGGACAAACTCACTGCTCTGACTGAGGATCTTGTGCGATCGGTGCAAACGCTCACCACCGCCATTAGTCAACCCAGCGCTCCTACGGTGCGACCAGCGGTCGCTGCTCCAACTCCTTATCCTCCTGCCGTGACTCATTCATTGTCTCAACCCCGCATGGCCATGCCTGAGAAATATGATGGATCGCCAGGTAACTGTCAAGGCTTCCTTTTGCAATGTTCGCTGCTTTTCATCCAACAGTTCCACAGCTATACTACTGATGACAGCAAGGTGTCACTGGTGTGTTCCTTACTAACCGGTAAAGCACTGAAGTGGATTACGGCGTTGTGGGCAGGAGGTGACATGACTTTTCCATCATATCATCACTTTGAGAGGCAATTCCGCGAGGTGTTCGACCATGACGCTGATGGTAAAGATGCAGAGGATGAGCTATTAAGCCTACGTCAGGGCAACTCCACGGCCGCAGACTACGCTATGTCATTTCGCACTCTGGCTGCACAGGCAGGTTGGATGGGCAAACCTATGAAAGCTATGTTTCGCCGTGGACTACGGGCGGAACTGCAATCGGAGCTAGCCTGTCGCGACGTGGGTAAAACGCTCGAAGAATATATGGATACCGCCATAAAGGTAAACACTCTTCTTCGTTCCCATCGGGGTCGTCGCTACCTAAATCCTGCACTTCCATCTGCCCCCAACTTCCTTACTGAGGAACCTATGCAAATCGGCTTCACTCGACTCACGGAGGAGGAACGAGAGAGGAGAATTAAGAATCATCTGTGTCTCTACTGCGGACAACCAGGACATCTTCGTGCCAGTTGCCCAGCCAGGCCTCCACGCACCATCGTACCCCGGGTGAGCCAGAACTTTTTCCCCTCTTGTCTGCTGGTGGGGGTTAGTCTAATCGTAAGGGGACGCAATATTCACACAGAGGCATTCATTGATTCGGGGGCAGCTGGAAACTTCATAGATCAGGCCTTTGCTAACCTTCACCATATCTCTCTTGTTCCATGTACTCCTCATGTCGCTGTGGCAGCCCTCAAACGTCATCCTGGGACACCCCTGGCTATCCTCCCATGACCCTGTCATCTTCTGGAGGAGTGGAGAGATAGTTCACTTGTCTTCCAACTGCCAACATCTATGCCTCTCTCAACCACAAAGAAACACCAAGGTGGAGGCGGTGGTCAACTGGCCAAAACCCCAGACAGTTAAGGATCTACAAAGATTCCTTGGTTTTGCCAACTTTTATAGGAGATTCATTCGAGGGTTCGGTCAAGTCGCTTCTCCTTTAACATCACTCACACGTAAGGGACCCACCAGACTCCAAAGGACCCAGGAGAGTGAAAAGGCCTTTCAAGAGCTTAAACAACGCTTTACGACAGCGCCCATTCTACGTCATCCTGATCCCTCTCGTCAGTTCATTGTGGAGCTGGACGCGTCCAACACTGGAATCGGAGCCGTTCTTTCCCAACGACATGGGACTCCAACCAAGATGTTCCCCTGTGCCTTTTTCTCGAGAAAGCTGAACTCTGCAGAACGGAACTACGATGTGGGCGATCAAGAGCTCTTAGCCATGAAAACTGCATTGGAGGAGTGGAGGCACTGGCTGGAGGGTTCATCCATTCCTTTCATTGTCTTAACTGACCACAGGAATCTGGAATACCTTCGGACGGCAAAACGCCTGAACTCGTGACAAGCTAGGTGGTCGCTCTTCTTCTCAAGATTCAAGTTCTCAATAACATACCGTCCAGGGTCCAAGAACGGTAAGGCGGATGCCCTATCCCGCCTTTTCGACAGTCACAGCGAAATACAACCTGTCTCCTACATCATACCCTCATCTCTCATTGTAGCCCCTGTCCAGTGGGACATAATGGCAGAGATCAATGAAGCTCAGGTCAACGACCTACTCCCGCAGACTGTCCACCCAATCTCACCTATGTCCGTGAACTTCTCTGCCCCCAGCTGCTGCATCTACTTCATGATAGCCCTAGCTCCTGGCATCCTGGCATTCAGGCCACAAAGGACTTACTTGCCAATAAATTCTGGTGGCCTTCTCTTTCTCAAGAAGTCTCTACTTTCGTTCGGAACTGTGTCACTTGCAATATAAGTAAATTTTCTGGACTGAAACCCGCAGGACTACTCCAGTCACTTCCCATTCCTCAGCGCCCATGGTCACACATAGCGGTCGACTTTATCACAGACTTACCCGCCTCTAACTCCTTCACCACGATCCTTGCGGTGATAGATCATTTCTCCAAGGCCTGTAGGTTCATTGCTCTACCTAAACTTCCCACTGCTTGTGAGACTGCCCAGTCTCTCCTTCAGAATGTCTTCCGTTTCTACGTAGAAGATATTGTGTCCGACCGGGGTCCTCAATTTACTTCCCGGGTCTGGAAGGCCTTTTGCTCGCAACTTAATATCAATTTTAGTCTCACTTCGGGATATCACCCTCAAGCCAACGGTCAAGTTGAGAGACTTAACCAGGAAATGACACGCCTTCTCCGAACTTACTCGCATCAGAACCAGCAGGACTGGAGTGAGTACATTCTCTGGGCCGAGCACGCTCAAAATTCGCGAAGAAAGCCCGCTACCAATCTCACACCTTTCCAATGTGTGCTGGGCTTCCAACCGCCCCTCTTCCCCTGGTCTGGAGAGCCCACTCAGCTGCCTGCTGTCAACACTTGGTTGCAACGGAGCGAGGCCACCTGGGAGGCCGCCCATGTACACCTCCAACGAGCCATACGCCGGGTGACTCAACAGGCAAATCGTCGCCGTAGAGAGGGACCACATTATCACGTCGGCCAATGGGTTTGGCTCTCCTCCAAGGATCTTTGTCTCCTTCCCTGTAAAAAGCTTAGTCCGAGGTACGTGGGTCCCTTCCAAATCATTAAGCAAATCACACCAGTATCTTTCCGTTTACAGTTGCCCAGTAATTATCGTATCTCACCCACATTTCATATTTCCCTGTTTAAGCCCGCTGCTGACCCGGGTGGAGAGAGGGACCAGGACGAGGATGCCACCACAAAGGTCCCTCCCCCACTGCCAGAGGACGAGGGTATCTATCAGGTCAATCGAATCTTGGACTCCCAACGTCGGGGCAGATCTCTGCAGTACCTGGTCGATTGGGAGGGGTATGGTCCGGAAGAGAGGTCCTGGGTGGATTCCAACAACATCTTGGATCCCTCTCTGACTACTGCTTTCCATTAGGAACATCCGGATAAGTCGACCCTGTGGGAGGCCTCGACGTCGGGGTTTAGCTCGCTTCGGGAGCCGTGCGCAGGGGGAGGGCTCTGTCACCACCGGCTCCTCTGTGGCTCTCTCTGACCGACAGCAGCGGGAACTATCACCCGAATATTAGTTCCTACCCGGACCCTTTTGACCCGCGCACCTCGGAAGATCCGCTTCAGGTGCGGCTTGTTTACTCGCCTTTATAAGGCGTGATCTGACTCTGATTCTTCGCGCAGTCTTATCATCTTATGGCTATACTACTGAGCATTCTTTCCCGTGTTGGATTACCTGTGTATGACTTTGGACTGTTTATTTGGATTCTGATACTTGCTGCCTGCCCTTGTGATCTCTGCCTGTTCAACGATCTGATATCTGGTTAGTCTGCATCCTCTCTGTCTGCTATTCATAATCATTGCCTGTTGATTACTGAGAATAAAAGCCTGCTAATGGATCCGCGCGACTCTGAGTCTCCATTACAGACAGTGAAGAGATTTATTATGTTTGAAAAGATCAAATAAATGCTGCTCTTTTGGATTTTATATTAATCTAGAATGAAGGCTCATGTGATACTGAAAAACAAGTAAAATTATGCTAAAAATTCAGCTTTGATCACAGAAATAAATTACATTTTAACATATATTAGCTTAGAAAATATTTATTTTAAAGTTTTTTACTATTTCACAGTTTTTACTGTTAATATGATCAAATAAATACAGACTAGGTGAATAAGACATCTTAATTCCAAATATAAATTCACTTAACTTTGATGCATTATACATATATAAAAAAATAAAATAAAATAAAAAAAAACTTAATTTTCCTTCTCAAATATATTTCTTTATTTAAGAATAGACGGGACAATAAATGGGAAACGAGTTTTTACACTCAATATTCTTACTTTACCACCACGTTTTCACAAGTGAAATTCTTTGAGTTCTTGCCAAACCAAAGAGAAGGTATTTTTTCTGCAAAAAAAAAGAGAAGAGAAGAAGCCGAGAGAGGGCAGGCTGCGGTGGGTTTGCTGAACCTACCAAAACACACAAAATTCAACAAGCAGGGACCAGATATCACGTGTCAGTGCAATTTTTATTATCGGGGCCCTGTTTGGCTGAGGAATGATTCAGGGCTTCCAGTTATGAAGAGTAGGAGCCCAACAAAGTGTGTTTTACACTCAGCCCCCTCTGAAAAAAACCTGGAAGAGAATTGCTCCACATATCCGGCAGCTTTGCAGAGGCCTGCCCCCAATTATCCTCCCACAAAGCTGCTGAAAGAATACAAAAGTATCTGAGCGGCCAGAGCGTTTGATGTTGCCACGCAATGTTTGACAGAGAACAGAACGGCTTTGTAAAGAGAGGTCTGTGTGAACTTGCCTGCCCTAGTTCAACATTTGGAAATGAGGCTCGGGGATGCAAATGCCGTTGGATTGGAAGCAGCTGCTGAACTGAAGAAACATGGTTTTAAACAGGGTCGTATGTGCCAAAGCGTCTAAAAATGTCACTTGCTGCTGAAGAGACATTGACAGGTCTCATCAAACTACAGTACTCACAATGTTGAATTTGGAATGTTGATTAAATGTATTAAAGGAGTGCTTGTGTGCAGTCAGCCAACTAAAAATCAGTTAGATTTTTTTTACATAATATATTAGTGTATAAGGAAATATATAAGACTTTTTATTCTGAAAGGATGCATTAAATTGATCAAAGGTGAAAAAATGTCTGATTCATCAGGTAAAAAAAGTCGCTATTACATTTATTTATTTTTTCCTTAGTCATAAAAATTGCAAGATGCTCAGGACTGCAGGCAAGCTTTTTAGAATAAAAAAAAAAAAAAGTAGAACGATGAGAAATAAAGTCCAAATTGCAAGATAAAACCTTTGCAATTACCTTAGCTCAGAGCTGCTTTGTCTACAGCTGTTACCAGTGAAATAAATAGGTTACTTCCGTAACCCAGGTTCCCTGAGACACCGGAATGAGTACTATGTCGCTACGGGAAAAACTCCTATTTTCCTCCTAATTGAAGCCTTTTTCAATCACGCAGTGAAATCTGCACAGCCATTGGTTAGTGCAGTGCTATAGAAACGAACCAATCGCTTGGTCACCGTGCTGCACAAACTAATGGCCGCAGCTCCTGCAGAAGCTCACCTGAGTGGGCGGGGCCGTGTATATAAGCTGCCGCTTCGCCACAGTTACTTCGACTGAAGCGACAGGCACTTACAGCGTGGCCTGGAACGCAGTACTCGTTCCCATGTCTCAGGAAACCTGGGTTACGGAAGTAACCTATTTGTTCCCTGTCAACACTTCACTCATAATGCATCTGCTAAGACGCTATGGGAACACAGTTCAATCCCGCCGATCAAGTGAAGTGAAGAACGATCAAGTATGACAGCAAGACCAGGCGAATACAGGGGCATACAGTCACATAAGCATGCAGAGAAACAATACCCCGCAAAAGCATTAAAATTGTCCTTACACAACTTAAGGCGTTTGAGCCTGTGCTCGCGGTCTGGGCGAGTGACGGCCAAACACAGCGAGTTTGTAGATTTCAGACATAAAGGCTTCTGAGCCTGAGCTTGCGGTATAAGCAATTTGGACAATTTGAATACTTGTGACGGTCAAACACAGCGAGCTGATTATTTACAGTTTAGAGGCTTGTGAGCCTGAGCCCACGGTTTGGGCGTGTAATTGCCAAACACAGCAAACTAATAAATTAACCCTCTAAGCAGAGAGGACATCCAGATTGTAAAACCTGGCAAATGTGGACGGCGAGGACCAGCCAGACGCCTCACAAATCTCTAACAGGGAATACCAATTGACCACGCCCATGACGAGACGATGCCTATAGTTGAATAGGTTCTTACTCTTACTCTGCACACCAGAAATATATTCTTTGTTCCTTTTCAGGAACTCTCACTGTGTCCAAAAACGCCATGGGAACGCCTAACCGTCAAACGAAGTGCTGAGACTCGGGTGACGTCACCTACCAGGAAGTATAAGAGCACGTGCAAAGCAGTGCATGCCAGCCTCATTCATTTAGCAGCGCTCTCTATGTGACTGTCAGTTTGTTCCTCTGATTCAGACATTTGATAGCTTAAAAGACTAGAATCATGTCTGGAAAGAACTTTGTAAAGTGCTTTTCACCTTGTGGCAGTTTCCTTACACCCAAAGACACAAAGGCCAAGCTTTGTGTTGTGTGTTTGGGAGAGGAGCATGCGGCAGCTGCTCTCGAGGGAGGGGACTGCCAGCATTGCATGCAGCTCTCGCTGGCCACTCTCCACCCTAGGAGGTCGCTCTTCGAGGAGGGTGTGGGGCCCGCTGCCACTGAGGCGGAGCAGCGTCTGCATTTATGGGGCTCTCAAATTGATCTACTGGAGGGAATGGAGATGGGCGATCCCCTATCTCCTTCCCATCCAGGTAGATCTACAGACATCTCTCTGGGGCATGAAGCGCCGCTGATACCAGCTACTTCTCCCCAAAGAGATCGTCTCGAGCTTCACTCATCTTCCTCCGAGGAGGTAGATGTTGTGAGTGTTGAGAGTCAGTTACTTCCCCAGTCTCCAAGATATGAGGAGTTATTAGAGGTTGTAACCCATGCAGCAAAGCATTTAAACCTAGACTGGCCAGAGGCACCGCCATCTGTCGCACCAGCTAGTAGGCCGGATGAGCGGTTTTTCAGACCTCGCCCACCTCCCTCTCGCCGAGGCCTTCCATTTTTCCCAGACCTTCACATGAAGTGTCTAGATTCTGGGGTAGACCCTTCTCAGCGAGGCTTTATATTCCCTCCCATGATTATTACGGGAATGTCACTGAGTAAGCAGAAATGGGGTATAACAAAATGCCTGTAGCTGTAGGCTCCCACTCTCCCCACTAAGCCACTCCGTGTTATATCAGCGCTAGTGGGGAAGGGCTATACATCCGCGGGCCAGGCTGGCGCTTGTCTGCACACCCTGGTGGTGTTGCAGGCTTATCAAGCGGATCTTCTGAGAGATTTAAGTGAGTGTGAGCAGATAGATCTGGAAGATATTATCGAGCTGGGTAGAACAGCGGATCAGTCTGTAAGAGCGACAAAAGAAACAGCTCAGGCAATTGGCCGTTCAACGGGGGCAATGAGTGCAGCAGAGAGACATCTGTGGTTGTCTTTATCAGACATGAAGGCACAAGATAGAGTTTGTCTTTTAGATGCTCCAGTGTCATCCTCTGGGCTTTTTGGCAGTGTAGTCAAGACTGTTGTAGAAAGGCACCAAGACGCACAGAAACATGCTGCGGCGCTGCAGAGCGTGCTCCCGCGCCGTACTTTCACTCTGAGGTCGAGGCGGCCTATGAGTAGTGCTGCTTCCCACCGAGTAAGTTAGAAGCAGAGTGTTGCTTCACGGGTACCCCCGCAAGACCGGGGTCTCAGAGGAGCTGGAATGCGTGCTTCCTCCGAGGGCGATAATTTTGTGGTCTACTCCGCCCTCTCCTGGCGAGCCAGGGGAAGTGGAGCAGCCACATCTCTTTCCATCAGAGACCAGTCCCGAGGGACTGGTTCCCTTAGTAGAATTTTTGGTGGTGTGGGTGCAGTTGTCCCCTGCTTGAATCGACGCGATCCTACAAGCAGTCAGGAGGGTGCAGGAAGGCTGTTCACTAACAGTGAAGTTTTTCCAGAAACTTTTAGGTCTAATGGCAGCAGCATCAAATGTGATTCCGCTAGGCCTATTATACATGAAGCCACTGCAGTGGTGGCTCAAGTCCAGAGGGTTCTCCCTGAGGGGAAACCCCTTACACATGTTCACAGTCTCACAACGCTGTGTGTGAGCTCTGGTCATGTAGAGGAGCATAGAGTTTCTAAAGCTAGTCCCAGTATTAGGAGTGGGGGGCAGTCATGAATGGTCGCCCAGCCCGAGGGCTGTGGACAGGTCAGCATCTTTACTGGCACATAAATCAGTTGGAAACACTCGCCGTGTTTCAGGCAGTAAAACACTTCCTCTCGGGTCTAAAAGGCCAGCATGTGTTAGTCCGGTCCGACAACATGGCAACGGTTGCTTATCTCAAACACCAAGGAGGTCTGCGTTCACGCCCCTTAAACAAGCGTGCCTCAGGGTCTTTGGTCTCAGGGCAGGCCTTTTTCGGCAAAAGCAGTCTATGTCCCGGGGCACGTAAATATGGTAGCAGATATCCTGCCGAGACATGGGCTGAGGCCCAGGGAGTGGAGGTTGCATCCAGATGTCATGAAACGAATCTGGACAATCTTCTACAAAGCCGAGATGGACTTGTTTGCGACTCAGGAGAGTGCACAATGTCCCCTCTGGTTCTCTCTTTTTCACCCAACTCTGTTTGGTCTTGATGCTATGGCACAGACATGGCAGAGGCTCCGTCTGTACGCTTTAACCCCGATATCTCTGATCCCAGGAATTCTGGAAAGAGTCAACCAAGATGCGGTCAGCTTACTGTTGGTGGCCCCGTGTTGGCCAGGGTGGGTATGGTTTGCGGAGAGGTAGACCAGGAAGAGCTACGCTGTTTGTGTCCAGTGCAAGCACTGGGTACCTATATTCGTAGATCTGCTCTTTGGAGGAAGTCGGACCAGTTGCTGGTGTGCTTTGGTCCTCCTCATGGGGGTTTACCTGCCTCCAAGCAGACCCTGAGCAGATGGATTGTGCAGGCTATCTCAAAGTCTTATGAGTCTTCTGGTCTCCCCTCGCCGATGGGAGTCAGAGCTCACTCAACTAGAGATGTGGCGGCCTCAAAGGCCTTTTTGGCAGGTATCTCGGTTCCGGACATCTGCAGAGCAGTGGGTTGGTCGTCCCCTGTGACCTTTGCCAGGTTTTATGGGCTAGACCTCCTGGCTATCCTGGGCTCGGTGGTCCTCGTGCCTTAAGTGTGCTGCATCCACACTGGTGGGGGCTTTGGAGTCTGGGGGCGTGGTTATTTCGTTCCCATAGGGTTTTTGGACACAGTGTGAGTTCCTGAAAAGGAACGTCTCAGGGTTATGTATATAACCCCAGGTCCTTGAAGGAACAAGATACTACGTTCTTTGCCACACCCCCTGCGCCCCCTTCTGGGTGCTTGCTTCAGGCCTGAGGGCTGGCGTGCACTGCTTCGCACATGCTCTCATACTTCCTGGTCGGAAGTATAAGAGCGTTGAGGGTGACGTCATAACACTTCGTTTGACGGTTTGCATAACAGTTTCAGAGCGTGGTCACGCTGGAGGCGTTCCCATAGCGTTTTTGGATGCAGTGTCTCGTTCCTTCAAGGAACTGGGGTTAGATACATAACCCTGAGATGTTTTTCTCATTGTGATGGATGATTAAGGGAATTTTTTCTCCCCTCTCCTGTTTATATTCCTGTGAAACAGTAAGCCAGGGCTAAATAATGTCATGTTAATAATCACCCTAGAGTGCTCAATTTGAAAATAAAAATGACAGTATACAGATATTTTACTCATAAGAGAGAGTGTGTGTGTGTGTGTGTGTGTACGGTAACGCTTTAGGATAGGTAACACTTTTTTACTACAGCATTAAGTTATTAATTTTCTGCTTAAAAATGGTTAGTAAGATTGTTGTTGAGTTTAGGTATTGGGTAGGATTAGGGATGTAGAATAAGGTCACGTAGAATAAAGAATTAATATGTGCTTAATTAGCACTAATACATGCCTGATATTTAGGCATGCTAATAAGCAGCTAATAGGTGTAACTGTAAAATAAAGTGTAATCATTTTCTTTTTTTTTCAGCTTTATAACAATTAATGTGTGACATTTTTCT
>JAUMHG010034717.1:0-11331 GCA_032359395.1 Enteromius anoplus
AGGTATATCTTCACGACATGCGTGTGACGTCATTAACAATGGCCCTATGTTGTTGAACTAACGTGGTTCAAACGACGAAGATTCGACCGTGTTCGGGAAACAGTCGTGTGTAGCTAGTTCGTTTCCAAAACAATGCGTCATACAATGGTGGTTTATCAGCGAGTTACATCGTTGTTCGGGAAACGCACCCCTGATGATCAGTTTATACTTCAGCAGATTTTCTTGACCACTTATATGCACTTAAACGCATTGAGTTGCCGACATGTGATTGGATATTTGTGTTAACAAGCAGCCTATTAAGGGTATCCAATAAAGTGGCCAGTAAGGGTAGTAAATATATTTGTACAGTAATTTATCAGTTAAGACTAGTGTAATTTCAAATAGATTTAAGCAAATATTTATATAAAATATACAAACAAGTTATAACAAAAAAGCCAATAAATTTATAATAATGTATGAGACGTTGTACATAGTTGTATGTACAATTATGTACATAAAATTATGGCAATGGATAAAATAAAAAAGTGCAGTAACGTGATCACATATTCCATTATATGGTTTCAATGAATATTGGCATCAATTCATAAAATTTTATTTATTTATTTTTTACTTAAACCCCATGTCAGCAAACAATCTTAAAACACACCATCTGATTTTACTCAATGACACAGACAGAAAATGCTTACATGTTCTATAGTCCAAAAAATATGAAAGATTCTGCTTCTCTACCTTTGAAAATCACAAAAAAATATTTTTCAATATGTTTATAGAAGACAGTATTAGTTGAAAATAGATTATTATTGTAACATTTATACTCCAAATAACCCACTAATGAATTGGCATTCAGTTACCTTAAAGCTGAAATATCACCCTGAAATCTAAAGTATAATTTGGAATTTGTTTCCAAAACAAAAAAAATTTTTAAAGCCTGTAAAAAATATTAGAATATTAACTAGTAACATCAAGAGTTGCCTAAAAGATCATCTCAAAGGTCTCAAATATGTGACATTTCAAGATAGTCACCTGTATCTGTTGTTGGAAACTGCAAGACACTCTCCACGATTTTTGGTTTTTGGCTCTCCCAGATGAAAGACTGTCATTGTGAAACAATCACAGCGATTTCTGATTTGCCATGATTTTTTTCACTATACCAATTCTGCACGATTTTTGTCTGTCCCAGATGAAGTGTCTCAGGCTAAAATCAGCAGATGTCTCTGATTTGTGACTTAACCTTCTTAAACTATTGTAATCATTAGCACTGACGATACTTCAGCATGGATTGGAGAGTTAGTTTTTTTCTTTTTATTTGTCTTCTTATTCTTTTTATATATCTTGAACTTGGCATTTTGTTGTGGATTCCTTTTCTTGTATATTTTACATGCTCTTTATTACGTAGCTCAATGAACAGAATCAAGCTCAGCTTCTTTTCTGATAACTCGAGCTGTTTTTGCCAGATCATTTACTCCTTCTCTCAAGAGATACAGAGTGGTACCAAATGATATTCCTGCAGCAGCAACACTGCCTACACCTGGAAGGAGACTCAACAAAGATTCAACAGTAGCAATGGTAGCGAGGGCAGCAGATGCTTGCAATCTCATCAATGCTTTTTCTCGGATGGCAGTAACAAATTTAGATTTAGCCAAGTTTTTCAGGTGGGGCTTGTTAACTTTCTCTGAAAGCGTTGTCAGTGATCTATCATCCAAACCAAATGCATGGTAGCATGTTGTGAGAAAAGCCACGACCATGCCTGCATCACATGCTCCCGATAGGCCAGGCACAGGGATAACTGCTATACCAGCAGAGGCAAGAGATACAGCCCAGATCATCCGTTCAAACATCTTAATCTTCTTCTCAAGAGTTGATGCAGAACACACTGGCCAGGCTTGTAGAAGAGCATACTTCTTATGTTCTGGAAGCTCATCTTCAAGAGAGTTTTGAAGTGACTCAAAATCATATTCCTCCAAATTCCAAGACGATATCAAGAAAACTTTGGGGTCTCCCAGGTTTTTCTGACAATCCGCTCTTATTAAAGAAAGAACTTTCTGCTTATCAAATCCTTTTTTCTTTTTCTCTGAAGACATGTCATTATCAATCTTGGAACGAACAAAGTAAAAGCGTTTCTTCTGTTTTTTTATTTCTTTAGCCAGCATGATGTCATTCTCTGTGAACCTCTCTGAGGCAAGGATAATGAAGAAATCATAGGTGTTAAAGTTGACATCTTTCAGGTATTTTTTTGCTTTGAAGTTTGGTGTTCCTATTACCTCTCTGAGGCAAGGATAATGAAGAAATCATAGGTGTTAAAGTTGACATCTTTCAGGTATTTTTTTGCTTTGAAGTTTGGTGTTCCTATTCCAGGCAGGTCCCAGATCTTCACATTTGGCATTACAGGATGTTCATACATGGTGGACTCGGCTGTAGTTTCTGTGACTCCAGTAGGAGCTGCTTTATCATCGTCATCCTTTAGACCTCTTATTGCATTTACAAAGGAGGATTTTCCTGATCCTGACTTTCCAGTCACAGCGATGTTAAGTGAGACATTGAGAAAATGGTCTATTTTTCTCCTAGCTTTTGCTGTAGCCATTTCCAGAGTGGACTCACCCGATGCCTTTATTGCATCAACAACAGCAGGGTCTTGATTTTCCATGTTCTGAATGGCAAACTTAAACATTAATAAATGCTCAGAATTAGAGACATAATTCTTATTTAAAGAAGTTAATAATATAACTGAATACAAATGATTATAACTACCTGAATTTCTTGATTCCAGAAGGAGTAATGAAATACCTAGTAATACAGAAATTGAAAATTTAACCAATATGACACAAAAATGCTGTCAGCACTGAACAGCAATCATAACTAGAGTCAACTGACAATCACAGAGATGAAAAGTAGATTTATTTTATTGTACAAATTACTTAAACGTATGATTAGAATTGACGTATGATTAGAACCAAACATCAACATACAGTTTCAGGAATGACAAATGCAAGTGTAAAAAGACAAATTAATCCACTAAAAGTTTTTCCTTGAGTCCTACCTTACAAAATTATGTAGTAAAATGGTAGTTAACAAATTTTGGCATATTGATTACCACTTGTATAACCACAGTTTCTCAGTTTCTGCAAAGAGCAATGAAGAAGAGGTTTCCGTGAGGGTGTAAAGAGTGTCTACCTTTACCACAACATCAAAAGCAGCATAAACAACAAAACAAGACTTCTCATGGCCACATTACTTCCATCTGTATAAACCTAAACCTGTATAAACAGGTCAGCTGTTCATCAAAGACTACTTCAAGATTTCTGACCGAAGTTGATGGGGTAGTTGTAGATGAACCTAGCTGGATGGTGAAGTCATGCTGTAGAGCTGGTGTGGCAGGAAAGACAAGAAGCTTAGTCTTTGCTAGTTTGGGCCAGGCAGCCTGAGAGCCGTGCAGCTACCATTGGATCATCTGGTTGAAAAGACAGATAGTGAAGTGTAGTGCTTTGTGGCCAGTGTGACGGGCGCCGATCAGCGTCGTCCTGGAAATTGAGGATCCACACCTGGAACCCATCATCCCGGGCCAATCGCTCACGGCCGGACGGATATAAAGGAGACACCAAAATGAGGAAGTGTGGAGCTACGACTCCATTCTATTTGGCGTATGACTTACCTGATCTCTTTACTCCCACAGACGAAACGCCGTGAGCGAGTAGCCCGGATCACTGCACTGGATCGTTGGAGCACTCACCACCGCACCCTGGGGAAAAGAAAGGGATTCACAAGCACGCCAAGCACCTTCACCACCACCATCACCGCTGTGTTTTACTCACCTGAAATTGTCAATAAATCCACCCTCCGGGGTTTGTGTTCACCTCATCTCCGTGTTTTGTCCTGTTCTCTAGCGCCACTGTTTACACCAGGTATGGTGACCCAATGGTGAACCAATGATCAAATACATAGCATCAGCCTTAATATCACGCAAGTTAAATAATAAAGACTGTGTTAAGAATCTCTATTCTCTCACTCAGGACACAGGACTGAAATTCCTGACCTGCTGAAAAAAACAGCTAAACCAGTTTAGGTTGGTTGACTGGTTTTAGCTGGTTGTTCCAGCTGGTCTCCCATCTTAAACCAGCTAAGACCAGGCTAGTCTTCCAGCTAAAACCAGCCAATCAGCCTAAGCTGGTTTAAGCATTTTTTTTTCTGCAGGGTGATGAGACCTTTAATCTCTGGTCTTCACAAAACTGCAATGATTTCACAGATCTGGCAATCCGAAGTGTCCTTCTGAAATTAATTTTTAGATATTTTGTCCCGTCTATTGCTATGGTTATCACTATATCAAACGCTATTATTTTGAGAACGAATATCCCATAAATATGCAGATGCCATTCCTGAAACTTGAAGAAAACTTGAAAGAAAAACAAAGTTCTACATTTTAAATAATTTGTTTTTGTCTCTACAGCTTATTTGGTTTTATCTTCCACATTTACACTGTAAAATCCAATTGTTTGTTAACTTTAGATGTAGTTAGTTAACTTTACTTAAGTTGTATACTTCCTAGGTTTTATTAAATTACAGCAACTTTCAAGGAAAATAAAACAATTGACTTACTGTTTTGAGTACACCTACTTAAAATATTCAAGTAGCCACAAAGGAACCAATGGGATTAACAACATTTTAGTGCACTACTGCCTCTCACAGCTTTATTAAAGACTGTCAATTTAGAAAAATTGTTTGTAAACCCATTATAAATGTTAGAAATGCATTGCTGAAACATGCTACAAAGACTGAACCATATAATACTCAATGGTGGAGTCATACCATACAGTTCCTTTCCAGGAACTCGAGCCGCGTCAAACGAGACGCTATGGGAACGCCCTCAGCGTGACGGCTCTGAATCATGTGTAAAATCAGCCAATAATAAGTTGGGACATCATAGGTGGGTGACGTCACTGGCCAGGAAGCATAAAAGCATGTGGAATGCTGACGGCAAAGTAGCTTTTTGTCATTCAGGGAAGTGCTCTGTGTTTACTCTGTCTCTGTCAAAAAAGAAAAAGAAAAGATAAGGGGCGAGGTCGACTCACCATTATACAAAGTGTGTGTTCTTCTGTGCAAGAGAGATATATATTGCCGGTTTACACACACACGATGTGTAGTCTGCCGGGGAGCGAATAAGAGAATAAAAGAGAAGTATGCCACTAACATGCGCTTCGCTCCCGGAGGGCTCTCTTTAGTGATAAAAAGGGAGCCTAAATAAGCAATTCTCGTGGCACTGGTCCCGTTCTAGCTGAGGCTGAGCAGCGTTGGTGCTCGCAGATCGCTGACTGCGAGCAGGGGAAACTGAGAGGGGTGAGTCCCTATCTCAATCCTCTAGCTCATGGTCTAGCGCTAGCCTGGCGGGTAAGGAAGCGCACTTTCCTACCTCCCCTCACCAGTGTGGCGCAGCGTTTCTCCTCTGCTCATCCGAGGATGTAGAGATGAGAGCGCTGAGGAGACCACGGTCTCTTTATCGCCCCAGTATGAGAAGCTCTTGAAGGCGGTGACTCGCGCTGCCGCTGATCTAAAAATAGAGAGGAAGCAAACATCTAAAGAAACCGCGCTGCAGTAAATGAGAGAACAAACATTTCTGTGGATGCGGCCAATAAATAAATGCCTTCAAGAAGGACCCTGCCGGTTTTGTCCCTTCGTGGCCCATTTTTTCGTCCCCATAAACAATGTAATGGGGATGAATGAAAGCGGTTATAAGACAATGCTATTAGTTGAGTAGACACTTGCGAGTTATCTCTCTCGACACTGCATTGTCTCCATCCCGGCCCTCCAAGCCTTTTAAGTATTACATCTAAAATGCTGGTGGGCAGGGGGTACTCAGCGTCAGGTCAAGCTGGTGACGTGTCTGCACACTCGTGTGTTACGGTGTACCAAGAGATACGAGATAGTGATGTTCCAGCGTACGGGAAGGTAGGAAAAAGAGAAGAGAGTGAGATTTCCTGCTCTGGGGGGTTTTGTAACCTGGGGAGGTCACACCTCCCGTAGGTCAACGGCCAATTAAGTTTTGATGCCTTGGAGGGAACTTTTTTATGACTCTTTGTTCTCAACATGCCAACCTGAATCCACACGGGATTGGTGGATAACCATACAAATCAGAACAGATTCTTAAAACACTTAACACTGCAAAGATATCAACATATGAGATACACTCTCAGTTAGATCGTCTGAAGACGAGTTCTTAGATACCAAACATGACATGGATCTGGCAAGGTGATGTTTAGATCACATGTTTTTCGTGTTTATCAAAAAAAAGAACCCTGCATAAATACAGTATATGATAGGAAAGACAAAAACAGTGTACATTATGACCTCAAGAAAATATGTTTACCCAAAGAAAGTTTTCTTGTGAATTAGTTTAGGGAAAAATCCAATGTCTTTGAAAAAGGGCGAATAGTTGCTCTGTCCAGCTTGCATTCCTTAGAGCACTATACTGATCTTATCAGTTGAGTTGCCATGGAAATGGGAGACCTGGCTTACCCTCCTGGGGTGTCCAGTCGGGGGATGACTCCAATGTGAGTTGCCTCTTGGATTGGTGAAAGCGGCATTAAAGATTGTTAATATTTGTTAAATGTAACAAATAGTTTGTGACTGATTGGTTCAAAAGCTACAGAGTCACAGAAACAAAGCATTACCACCGAAAGGAAAATAAAATCCTTCCCCAATATAAGCAAAGCAGGGGAGCCAGCAACGCTCTGTTGCAGGGCCCTCCAAGACTCCAGGGCATCTGCATACTGAATTATATCGACAACTGGCTAATCCTCACCGTGAGGTCTTCCCCAAATGCCTTGCCGTGGCAGCCGAAAAACCTTTATGGCTCAACGACTTGTCACAGGGAGAATGTGAGGGGAGCTGTCTTGCGAACGAGAGGCGGGACCTCAACAAAGCCATGGTCATGCATTCACTATGAACCCATGAACCATCCATGAATGGTGCCTCGGCATGCTCTCTGCCCAGACACGTGAGGCAGTGATCCAAAGAAGTGAGGTCCAAAGAGGTGAGAATATATAATATTCGAGAATGTCTGCCAGCTGTGAAAAATTTCTCTTTTTTGGTTCTGGTTTGCCCAGGGAGGACCTTCTCGGCTCAAAAAGATAGTTTTTGGCCTGCAGGACCCCACCGACAGCTCTCTGTCTGTGACATGGACTCAGAAGACGTTAGATCCATTTGCATGCTGTTTATTAAAAACTCGTGGTCAGACAAATCCAGGATTTAATTGGGGCAAACACACACAATAGAGGCAGATCTAAGACAGTACCGTAAAACGGGCAGAAGGTCGGGGTATCAGGCAGGTATCAGAATCAACAGTCCAGGCAGAGATCGAGGCAACAGGCCAGAATCAAAGTCGAAATAAACAATCCAAGGTAGGTATCGGGTCAGTCAGAATCACTAGGATAAATGCTCAGAGTTGATCAGGAGAACAAAACTTTGCGTCGATCCTTATTAAGAGCGTGCTTCAAATGGTCAGTGAGTAATGATCAACACCTGAGCGGAAAAGTACTGGGTGTTCGGGTGAAAGCGGTCCAGGTGGCAACTAGTACTCAGGGGAAGGTTCCTGCTGATTACGGTCGGACAGCGCCACAGAGGACCGCCTTGTAACACTGTCGAGTTTTTTTTCATAATCTCTTGTGGTTGCAAGCCGCCCCTTATATGTTATTATGTTAAATCCCACTCACCAAATTTCATTGTGTTCCAATATGTAATGTCGTACTGAAACGACTGAAGGGGAAAAGCTTTTACAAAGTAAAGCATATACATAAGCCACACAGGAAAATAACATTTTAGAGTAAGCATGTTTCCTCTCACATCTCACATTTTAAAACAGTCAATGCAATTTGGGAATGAAATCAATCAAATCATATATTGTTGACCCTGAAACAACATTTTAATCCAAAAAATTAGTCTTGACCATATCTTTTAGTTTATTACTTTATAACAGGGCTTCCCAATCCTGGTCCTGGAGGTCCGCTGTCCTGCAAATTTTAGCTCCAACCCTAATCAAACGTTGGAGCTAAACTTTGCAGGACAGTGGACCTCCAGCACCAGGATTGAAAAGCCCTGCTTTATAACACCAAGAACAACTTATTAAATCAAATGCAATAATATTATTATTACTATTATTTATTTGTTTTTTATATAGTTGTATTTGATGGGTCACACTATGTGCTTTGTGAGAAACAAACCAAATCTCCTCTGGCTACTCATGTAACCTTTGCACAATTTGCTGTCCATATTATATCCAGATTTTCTCTATTCTAGCATCGGTAAATCTATTTGTACTAGTCAATTATGAACAACAGATCAAATTGAACTACTAGCAAAAAATAGGGTGGAGCCTAAGGAATGCTGCTGCAAGTATTTGCTCCTCTTCTAACAGATGTAATCTCAGGCCACCATTTACATCACTGATGATGTGTTCAGGTGCATCTGAAGATGTGTTTAAGAACTAACACATAGCTGGGTATTTAGAGAATATATTTCCTCCCCTCCGTTTTCAATAATAACATTGTGCACACAACAACGTTTTAAAAAAAGTGTCATTTATATCTACCCGCATAAATACGCCTTCAAGCGCCAAAATAACAATGCCAAACCTATGTAAATAGGGTGCTCACATGACGTTAAGCATTTTCTGGTGCATAATGTGACGTTTGAGAGCCTAAAACCCCATTTCTGCCAGTTGACACGGCACATAACCAGCGTTATCGGAAATCTCCACTTTGGCCGAAGTTTTTAGAAGTAATCGTTTTCTGTGATAAAAACAATTATGGCTTTCATCAGGAATTGGAATATTTCATCACAATAGGATCAAACAGAGGATATAACCAAGACTGTGTTTCAACTATACCCTGCTCACCACCCAGCACATGCTCAGAATTGCACAATAACCTTAAATAAACTTCAGTTTTACAATAATTATTGAAGGCCAAAAAGCTATTTGATGTTACAGAGAGATGTAAGTGAGTTTCTTACCTGTAATAAAATATACTTTTGATATCTTCTGATGTGCCGTGTCACTGCCTTTGACAGTTTCTAATGCAAACAAGTCTATATAGATCACAAGCCACTTCCTCTACACTCAGTGAAGGTAATGCCCATTCCTGTAGGAAGACTCCTCCTCCACACTCGTAATTTAGTTATTAACAGAATTCTGCTAGAAGTCTGCTATCATCAGCTCAAGCCTCCATCATAGATCTAAAAGTATGTTTTGGAATTAACAACAAAATAATCCTTCTTTTTAAGCACAAAAACAGGACAAATACTTTGAAGTGTAATCTGATCGATGTCTTGAGTTGTGACAACCGTAGCATAAGCGGAATAATTAATTCCGTGCTGCTGAATTATGACACATTCTGTAACTGTATTTACTACACACAGCTCAAATCACACACTTTATGGCATTTACCGCTGATTACAGAACTTTACTGACAAAATCCGCAAAATATCGGTGATGATTATCGGTGCATCCCTAAATAATTCAAAGGCCCATCGTCCATTATTTCAAACTTAATATAATTCCATAGTTGACTCAAATCATGCAAAGACAAACATTTTCACTGTAGTGCATGCAAGCAACAATTTATCAAAAGATAGATCTTCCTCTCAGTGTCTTTATAACAGGCATAACCTGTCTCTTCTGGTTGAGTTGAAGTCACAACATACACTAGAAGAGAGTTGATCACCTGCTACTTGACTATATGGTTGAACAATAAGCAAAAAAAAAAAAATATATATATATATATATATTATGACTGAATTATCCTGTAGTGTTAGGGGTCAAAAAACTCTTCTGATGTCCCCACACATGAAATCATAGCACATATGATTAGCATATAAGATCAAGGTTACTCTAAAACCCCTTACCATAAATATTGTTGGGGAGGTTGCTGAACATTGAACTGGAATAACGGCATTCCAAGTATTTCACCTCTGCACCACATATCACACTCAAACTGAGGTGGTAAAACTTAAAAACCACAATTCGGAGGGAAAAAAAACTTTTATTTTGCTTTTCTGAGAACAGAATCCATATGTGTTTGAGCTTGAAACATTTATATTTAGCTTTGAGAACTTCCTATCTCTCGCCATATGTTTGATTGTTTCAATGAGATCATTGGCATGAAGCTGCAGGAAAAGGACATAAACCTTAACCGTTAAATTACATACATTGTTTTTAAACATTAGGGCGTATCACAATGCTTGAGTCTTAATCCAGGAGGGGGGGGGGTTTGACCTAGACTTATTACTTTCATTTTCAGTAACATCGGAACGTAACTACACAATCTCATTATCTTCTGTCCATATTCGTATTTGTATCTCAGCTGTAATATGACACACTGTGTTATGCTATAAAGAGTTTGTTATAGCAAACTATATTTCTATATTTATATTCTATATTACTATAATATTCTATATTACTATAATATTCTGTATTACTATATTTCAGTGACTTTTGGGTTTCTCATTTTCACAGTTCCTTTGAGAGCAGCCAGGAAGTGATCAGGTGTTACATGATTCAAACACAAGATTTGTGTTTGAAGCAAAGAACATTACCTTTCCAGTGTAATCTGTCAGAACCCCTGGATTTATATTCAGTCCGTTTGCTTTATTGATAATGTTTCCTGGATAAGGGTTTCTGTAATGGAAGATAAACAGTGTTGGGAGTAACGCATTACAAAAGTAATGCATTACAGTAATATATTACTTATTGCTGTCACGCAGTAGTGTAACGCATTACTAATCAAGTTTCAGTAATAATATGTACAGTAATGCTTGCGTTACTCACTCTATAGACTGAGTGCAGTGAAGCCCCGGAGGGTGGAATTTTATTTACAGGTGTTAGTGAAAACAGTGCAACAAGCAAAGGATCCAGGCGGGGCTGTCCGGTGCTCGGCATCTGGATGAAGTGGTGCAGGTAAGTGCTCGGTGAGGTGAAGGCTGACCGGCTAGAGGCTGCTCTCTGGTTGGAGAGAGAAAGAGAGGTTAGCATAGGCTGTGTCTCTTGGAGAGATTTCTCACATGCATCATGGTGGCCGCTGTTTAAGTAGCCGGAGGCTAAGGGGTTTCAGCTGGAGCCGGTCAGCCTGGGTGTTTTGCGTCCGTTTCCAGGGCGACGCTGATGATCCCTCGGGACGCCCGTCACAAACTCAAAAGTAATAAAGGAGACATGTAACGCATTACAATTTTGAATCAGTAATGTTGTAATGTAAGGCATTACTTTTAAATAGCATTATTACACGGCTCTCTGGAATGCTTGATTCTGATTGGTCAGTTGAGACATTTGCAGGTTCGTTCTTTTCTAATAAT
>JAUMHG010034718.1:0-11331 GCA_032359395.1 Enteromius anoplus
AAATATAGTTTAAAAGTACTGTCACACTCTTTGGAATTGCGTCAATAGCAATAGCAAATTCTCTTGGTCGAATTGATAATTTTTTGAAGAAATTCAGTATATGACAACAAGTATCCATGAGAATTAAAAAACTGTCTTACTAAAAGAATACCTTCATTAAACCAAGTATGATTTCCCCACCTGTAAGTCGCTTTGGATAAAAGCGTCTGCTAAATGAATAAATGTAAATGTAATGTAAATGATAGAAAAAAGATTTGTTTTTAAATCATATATCTTTGTTATTCCATATAAAATATTTGTGGGGTGAAAAATTGTGTATTCTTGCCAGATACTTTTATTTTCCCACGGAAGTTAGTCCACGTCAGTCCTACTTTTTAACCAATCAGATGTGACCTCACCATTTCAACCAGTCATAACCCTGTAGCAGCGCAGCCTAAATCCTGTTTACATTAAATAAACCTGCTCCCGAGCAGTCTTACTCTTACTGACCTGTTGCTATGACAGCAAAACTGAGCGTCGAAGAACCGAACGATCCAAGATCACGCTAAATCGTCAACAATCTAATCCAGCTAATTTAGTTAACGAGGTACGAAGAACGGACCCCAGCTAAGAAGAAAACAGATGGATTTACCTCAAAATGACGCGTGCAATCTGTTCCAGTCACTCTCATGAGTAAGTACTGTTTGTTTTTGCATGATTTTGCGTGGTATTGTGTGCTTTTGGTTTGTAAGAGTTTGCGTGGTATTGTGTGCTTTTGGTTTGTAAGAGTTTGCGTGGTATTGTGTGCTTTTGGTTTTTCCCTGAACTATACCTGACTAAAATGTCTGAATGTGAGTGAAGCTTGCTGAATATGAGAGGCTGTATGCTGTTAGCCTACTTTGTTCTGTAATATAACTATTACAATATAAAAACAATATCACTGAATCACTGAATATGAATGGCTATTCTCACGCCCCCGCATACAAGCTTTCAGCCTCAAAACATGTCTTTTCAAATTTAGAACACTATATTGTTTTCTGTGAATAAGTAATTGAAATGATTTTCACATCATTCTGAAATAGATATTCTAACCTAAACGGCTGGTTACTCTAAATTCCTATTCAGGACCATTCCCTGTGGCTTGGATGGCCTTAATTTAGAAAGTTTTATTTTCCCAAAACTTAGTAACCACGCAAAATATTTTTTTTCTAAAAAATGCAAACGTGTACATCCATCCTGGTCACATATTATTGTAGCACAGTTTCTGCTGTATACAAAACAATTATGTGTTGGTCAATAGTATGTTCGCACACAGCCTAACTCCACCAAAGCCCCCTTTTATTTTACCAGTACATTTTTGTCTGACCATTTACCTTGCATTTTCTCAGACTAATCGTTGTTTCTGTTTCCCCTACAGGTCTGCGGATGCACTAAACGCAGGCGCCCATTTAAAAAAATAAATAAATAAAATATAAAATAAAATAAAAAATAAATAAATAAATACTTTTTTTTCTACTGCCTTTCTGGGACAGGGCAAATTTGGCAGCTGTCCTTTTATGCTTCTTTGCGGGGCATCAAGAGTGCGTGCAGGACACCAAACCTTTGCCCTCGCTAGGGCTCAAGCCACTAGGGTTTGGTGCTTGCCGTTTTCCCGGCTCACTTCCCGGACAGCTCGCCAAATTTGCTTTAATTTATTTGCATTAATCTATTCACTAACACCCCTTGCATTAATGAGAAAGCGTGAACTCTTGAAGCAAATGTTTTGATAATAACATAGTTTTGGGAGGAGCAGTGGCCGAATTAATCACAGCTGCTCTTCATCTCCTAATCATCACCTCATCACGATCGCCCAATCATGTTCCACCTTTCCACTATAAATCTCCCCGCTTTTCTCCCTTCTGCATCTCCAGTGGGTGCAGGGCACCGAATCCTCGCCCTCACTAGGGTTCGGGGCCTGCTGTTCTCCCGGCTCGCTTCCCGGACAGCTCGCCAAATTTGCTTCAAATTATTTGCATCAATCTATTCACTAACACCCCTTGCACTAATGAGAAAGCGCGAACTCTTGAAACCAAATTGAGAAACTAGCGGAATGCATAGCTGGTATAATTATTGGATGACAAGTAACTTCTTACTTTTAAATTCTGGTGTTCATTATAGGACCTAAAAAACCCACATGTAATAATCTAGAACACTGTCTAACAATTGATGGCTGCTTTGTCAATTCTTTTTCATCAGCTAGGAACCTAGGTGTGCTGCTTGATAGCAATCTTTCATTTGAAAGCCATTTTTCTAGCATCTGTATAACTGTGTTTTTTTAATTATTCTTTCATGCGTTTTCAAAACTCTGGCCATTTGATAATACCTAAAATATCAAAATCTATTGCGGGTGGCAGATCTCGGTTAGTCTGTCTTGCTCTCCTATTCTGTTTCTCAGTCCGTATCCAGATCAGATGGTGTATTAGCACAAAGAGATGATCTTCATCGGAGACCAGAACACGTAGATGAGCCCTGCGGACAGATAACCGTAAGCAAATGCACACAAACACTATAAATCCTTTGCACAATCTGTCATGCACTTAAAATTGAACTGGAAATTAAGTGCTGAATATCCAGCAAGAGGAGAATTGGCCTTACCTAAGCCTGGTTTCACCCAAGGTTTTTTTCTCCATTCTCTCATGAATGGGGTTTTGGTTCCTTGCTGCTGTCGTCTCTGGCTAGCTTAGTGCGGGTCACCTAATTTCTAGTGATTATCTAGCGTCAATCTGTATTGTTAAAAGCACTATATAAATAAAAGTGATTGATTGATTGATTGACTGATTGATTGATTGATTGTAGAAGAAGAGAGGAGCTACACAATCAGAAAGCAATGGAATTTACCCCAATGGGGTCCACTTATATAGCAACTGTGCGGCCATTTGGTTATTGTTCTACTGTTCCTCTCATCCACTGGTGTCTCTGGATGGTGAGAAGCTAGTTGTTCCTCACTAGTTGAGTTCAGTTGAGTTGAGTAAGTGTCTAGTAAATAATTGAAACTTTTTGTTAGTCTTTTTTTGGACATAGTGATCACCATCACTTGGGAAGAGGGTTGTTATCTCACTGACCTTCACTTGCTTGTATGGGCTGGATGCCAGTGATAGCACTGCTTTGCACTAGCTACAACAGGTGACTTCCACTTTATAAAATAGTGTAAATATTTTCATGTCAAGTGATAAAAGACTTTGTTTTGTTTTTTTTTACAGATCTGGAATAATGTACAACTGAAATTAAATAATTTTAAAAAACCACTGACTCATATCTAATTTATTGTATTCGCCTATTTTCACTAGGTTACATATGTTTTTTGAGTGGATGACCATCTTTTCAGACTCATACGAGCAGGATAAACATCTTGAAACCCCACACAGTACACTGACTATTAATCTAAATGTGTCAGAACAAAAGTAGTCGAAGGCAAGTAAAAATAAATCAACAGAAATTTATTGTCACAGTAAAAAAAAACAACAACAAGAGAGTCTGAAGCCTCTCTTGAAGGGCAAATCATTCAGCATTGAAACAAACAGAAGAAAGCGTGGACCGGCAGAAACAAAAAATAAAACAACAACAGAAAGCTCTGACTGGGGAAGAAGGTGGCGAACTTCAATCCTCCCTAAGGCCCAGTAGTCCCTCAAACAGCCCTGGAAACAGAGTCTCATTGAGGGTGGGCTTTTGAATAACCGGTTTAATGCATGAGACATGAAAGCCCTGGTGAACGCATTATAATTAATGAGTTAACCTAAGTCGTACAGCCGCTGGGTTAAGGACTTTGACTATGAGAAAAGGACCAATAAATTTAGGCGCTAGCTTCTGAGACGGAAACTGAAGGAGTAGGTTGTGAGTGAAAAGCCATACTTTCTGACCACACACATATCTAGGGGCTTTAGAGCGGTTAATGACTAGCAGCCCCGATAGGTGTGCTTTGCTGTCTTACGTAGCCTCTCCTTTACTCTCTTCCAAGTACGCTGACAGCGCCTACTGAAGGTTTGGACAGAGGGGATGAAGAGCTCAGATTCCTGCACAGTGAACAGCAGCAGTTGGTAACCTAGGCAACAATGAAATGGGGAAATAGCCTGGTAGAAGACTCCGGCAATGAGTTATGGGCGTATTGGGCCTAACCCAGCTGTTCACTGCACTTAGAGGGGTTATGAGCAGCTAGGGTACGGAGCAAGGGTTTGATTGATGTGCTTGGCCAGACCATTAGTCTGTGGGTGAAATCCAGACAACAGACTAGCTGTGTCTCCAATCTGTCGACATAATTCCCTACAAAACTGCTAGATAAATTGTGGCCCCCATCCGAAACAATGTTGGAGGGTAGTCCATGAATTTTAAACATACGATCAAAAAACTGTGAGCACCGTCTTCCCGGGCCACTGGGAGCTTAGGAAGGAAAAAAAGAAATGGTCTGCTTTTGAAAAACAGTCAACGTCTGTAAGAATTACAAAATTTCCAGTGGAGGGACAAGAGCCAGAGCTCCTTTTACCTGACCTTTGATTCCCCAAGTGACAGCTCCTACCACATGGCCCTCGGGCAGAATAGTCTTTGTGGATGAGCCGTCCTCAGAGAATCTGAACTGACGGAAAAAAGCATTAGGCTTAGCATTCTTGTGGCTGGGTCTGTAGGTGATGGTAAAGTCGAAGCGTCTGAGGAACACACCCATTACACCTGATTTTTACTGATTGATTTGGCGATCGTCTATTGACAATTGAACGCCACTTGAGCTGAACTGGAATACACAAAACGGGACTTACGCCGGTTTCACACGGCACGCGTCAGCAGGGCATAAGCAGGGCGTAAGTAGTGCATATTTTTTTCGCCGCCCATGTTAACGAATAAGAGCTTTAACACAGCACCCAGTAGCGTTTTTTAACAAAAAAGAATCTTGCTCAGGCGGGAGAGGTGGAAGGTACAATAGTGTCTGCAGTTGAGTGCCTCCCTCCCAGGGGAAGACAAGGAGCAAACCTGACACAAGTTGGCATACTACCTGTGAAAAGATCAATATTGTTGATCAATATAGATCAACTAGGGATGGCTCGGGATGATAGGGGTCAAAAGAGAATGAAAAATTGTCTCTCCAAAACAGTGGTATGACGAATCTTGAGAAGTATGCGTCCATCTAATGTGTAAATAGAGGGGGAATCCTTTAAGTCCAGGACAGGAATGCCATGTTTGCAGGCATAGTTCTCATCCATAAAGCTCCCCTCTGCCCCTGAGTCAATCAGGGCAGCATTGGAAAAGGTGGAACCTCCATAGCGCAGTTGAACCGCGAAGGAGATATGAGCCTTGTGGGATGGGAAGATGGTAGTCGTGCTCTCAAGTGTTCCTCGAGTCCTTGCATCTTTCATCTTGGCTGCCGCAGTACATGCATAGTCTCTCCACGATGCGGCACTGCAATTCAGATTCAAAGATACGAAACCGTCTGAGCTACATGGTTCGGGAGCAGGAGAAATCACAGTAGTCGGTAAAGTGGTCGAGGAAGCCCCTGGCATCCCAGACTGGGGTGCCTGTATATCACGGTGCAACTCAAAGCACTTATAAAGCACTGAATGACCCTCCAGAAAGCAGGCGGAGCAGCAGCCTGCTTATTCCATTCTGATGTTACAGTGAGAGTACGAAATTCAGTAGTAAAATCCACTGCAGACCTCCCCTGGCAAAGTGTAATGAGTCGTTGGGAAGCCACCTGCCTATAGAGGGAACAGTCAAAAACCCTAATCATCTCCTCAAAGTTTTCAAAACAATCACAACAGGTGGCTCCAGCCTCCCATTCCACAGCTCCCCAATCGGTGACCTGGGCAGCCAAACTCTCAACAGAAAACTAGGTGGAAACGATCTCCTCTTCATGTTTGCCCAGCTGATCAATCAATGTCTTCTTCGCAGTGTATTGTTACCTTTCCAGGTGCCCGAGGCTGCTTGCCCAATGCATACAGCACCCCAGCCCATGGAGGAGGCATCAGTGTGCACCACGACATGCCTGGACACTTGTCCTAGAGGTACTCCAGCCCGTAGGAAGGCAAGGTCTGACCACGGGCTGAATATTGCGGCGACACTCCGGGGAAACGCCAATCCAGAGAGTACCACGGTGCCATGCCCAATCTCGGGACTCTGTCAACCCTGAAGCAGTATGAGCTTAACTGCGGCTGTGGCTGACATATACCCCAGGAGCCTCTGAAAAGATTTGAGAGGGACTGCTGTCAAATGCCTGAACAATCTCAGACAGGTCAGAATGTCCTGGGTGTGCTCCCTCGTGAGGCGGGCAGTCATTTCAACCGAGTCCAGCTCCATACTGAGATAAGACATCCTCTGCACTGGACAGAGTTTGCTCTTCTCTCGGTTGACCTGAAGGCCCAGATGGCTGAGGTGCCGAAGAACTAGGTCCCTGCTTACACAACAACTCCCACGAGTGAGCCATTATCAGCCAGTTGTCGAGGTAGTTTAGGATGCGAATGCCCATCTGCCATACAGAGATCCCTCCGTGAGCTTGGTAAAGACTCGGGGAGACAGGGACAGGCCAAACGGGAGAACCTTGTACTGATACGCTCGACCCTCGAACGCAAACCGCAGTAGGGGTCTGTGGTGAGGTAGAATCGAGACGTGAAAGTACGCGTCCTTCAGGTTGATGGCTGCGAACCAATCCTGGGGCCGAATGCATGTAAAAATGCGCTTCGGCGTGAGCATGCTGAACGGCAGCCTGTGAAGGAACCGATTCAGGGCTCGGAGGTTCAGGATGGGTCTCAGCCCACCGCTCTTTTTGGGCATGATAAAGTAAGGACTGTAAAAGCCGCATAGACATCCCAGAGAATGGCTATGAAACCTCGCTGGAAAAACTGCTCTTTGCAGACTTTGTTGGAAAAAGGGGCCATAGATTATGTTCCCCTGCCAGACAGACAGTCAGGCTATTACAGTCGATATTTCTTGGTTCCCAAGAAAGACCGGGGGTTGCGTCCAATTCTAGATCCTCACGGGTTGAATCGCAATCTTAGAAGATTCATATACAAAATGTTGACAGTCAAGATGATTGTTTCTCAGATCCAACCAGAGGATTGTTTTTGTGACAATCATTCTGAAGAACGCATAGTTTCATATAGAAATATTGCCACAACACAGGAAGTTCCTGAGGTTCGCTTTCGGGGGCGAATGCACAAGAGGCAATTTCAGGTGTGACTGAGAGCCAAGGGATTTCATCTAAGGGCCAATCCCCAAAGGCAAATAAGGGTTACACGGCAGGGGTTTCATGGTTAAGACTCCGGTGTCTGACTTTGGGTCCCACTTTAGAGCCATGTTGTCATCACAAGATGCTAACGACGGACGCTTCCCTCATGGGTTGGGGCGCGGTCTTAGAGGGTCGTCCAGCCCAAGGGATCTGGAGAGGTCATCTTCTCGCATGGCACATCAATTGCCCCGCAACCGGGTGGGCGGCTGCCACTAGGCAAACAATTTCACATTGGGTGAGGGATGCTATTGCCCTAGCCTACGAGGCACGTAGTCACACTTCACCTCTAGGGGTCAGGGCCCATTCAACTAGGGGGCTTGCATCGTCAATGGCATTGGCAAGAGATGTACCCTTGCAGCAAGTGTGTGATGCGGCAGGTTGGTCCTCCGCACACATTTGTCAGATTTCATAGTCTGGATGTCCATGCTACTCCGGGCTCACGGGTCTTCGAGTTAGCATCCCAGAGTCAGGTCTAGACCTCTAAGATGATTGTGCGCACATGCTACACAACCCTGGGGGTCCAGACACTGTCAGTGTGGCGGCGTTGGTATTCTCGTTCCCATTAGCATTTTCACGCAGCATTGAGTGTAGCTTTTGAAAGGGAACGTCTCAGGTTACTTAACTGTAACCCTGTTCTCTGAAAAAGCGGGAGCGAGATGCTGCGTGAAAATGCTAATTATGTCATGAGCCGTGTTTGATTTGGTTTTCTCTCTGGTGTTTTTTCTGTCTCTTCATTAATCTCTCAGCTGCTGCTAGTTGCAATCAGTGCGTTCTGCACGACTCTCTACACACCTGTTTTTAGTCAGCGCTGATCAGCGTCTCTATTTCTCCCTGTGTGCCTGTCCGTCTGTCTGGTCCTTACGTGTCCACCTGCTTAACCGTGTTTCTGCTCAGAGCAACCTGAGACCTGTCGCTGGACAGAGAGATCCGCCGCAGCCGGAGATCGCTCTTTCTCCAGCTCTATGGTGAGAGAGAAGTACGTAACTTTGGCAAATCAGAGATCCTCCGGGGAGAAACCGTGTTTGTTTTTTGAATTTCTGAAAGGACTATTTATGTTTGTTTTGTCCCTGCACGCTGAGGACGGCATGTTATGTTCTGAAGACTGATTTTTTATTTGCTCATCCTTTTTCCGACACGCAGTGAGCGGCGGATTTTTCCTTCGTTGCCTTTGGATCATCAGACCTTTTTGCTCTTCACGCTGTGGGCGGCAGCTATTTTCGTTCAGTGACTGTTCTAATAAAGACTATATATTGTGTACCAGTGTTTCCCCATGACTGCTTCTGTCCGCACCTGACAAATTAATAATAATAATAACTCTACATTGTGTAAGCTGTCTGACATTGGATGTTCATTATGTTTATTATTAAAAAAAAAACATTATTGGAAATCGCGGCATCTCCTACAATCTCCTTTCCCTGCACATCTATAACACTGATACTATAAAAGCCAAAAATTCAGTTCATGTGCAGTTTGTTTGTAACGGAAGCAGACTTTACAAAAATGGTAAGTGAAACAGTAAATTAGTTTATTTGCACAGCAGAGTTCAAGATGGCAGTAGCAAGTATTGGAAGGTGAGTATTCAGTTTATAGACAAATTTCAGTTTGTCAGAACAGATTGATGATACCAGGATCATAGGAGGAACACAGGAGATCAGGATACACACATCACATCAACTGAAGACTTCCTAGGGAACACAGGTAGAACACTGGAACTGGAGGAGGTAAGTAACGTAGCAGGTATAAAACTTCTGGATCAGCTGACAGTTAAGCGTTCCCAGCAACCTGTGGAACGGTGGAATAAAGACAGGACAACAAGGTGCGTATGATTAGCTCCCATCTTACTGGGTTATACATTTCCAAGGTGTTCACATTAGAACAAAAACAAATGTCCAAAAAAGCAATATGTAACAATAAATCACCTTTTTTATGTAAATGTCCACTGTTTCGGTCTCTTACTGGTGAATACACAGCATTTCCATAAAGATCTGTCCATCAGCCAATCGCTGCGTTACTCATTTGTATATTCACATACTATTCTGTGTCACATTTTGACGTTTTGATTGGGTCGTAGATGAGCCTGGCAGATATGTGACAGTATCAGTGTTTCCAAACTCCCCCTATATTGTGCACATTGTGTGTGTTCCCCTACTCAAACACACCTGATTTAGCTCATACAATCATTTGAGAGTCTTCAAGACTTAAAATCATTGTATGAATGAACCATCCAAAATGTGTTTGGTTTGAGATACTCCAAGACGTTGTGAACCGCTGTAACAGAAACAGTAAGTAACCTGAGTAAATACAACTGCTGCATTTTAGGTGAAGAGACACATGCAAAATAGAAGTATATGTCAACATTTCTATCAGTTCCCATTCCAGGCAGTGGGTAATCCAGTTAGAATCCTCAGCCACCATATGGAAAATGGTATTTCTGAATGGTAGTCCTTTGCATTGACCCTGTCTCAGTGAGGGACTAGTTAATTTCATGTTGACTGTCCAACATTAAATTGGTTCTTAACACAAGATCAACTTCTCATTAATTATTAAAGTTCCAAGTTTATTTCATTAAAGCACTTTTTATGATACATATCATTGCAAAGCAGCTTTCTACAATTTGTTAGAAAAAAATAAAAATAAAATAAAAAATGCAGCTGAACAGAACATTTCCACCTGGCATGGCCCTGTCTGCACAGGGGACAGCGTGACTGCACTGTATTAAGGAGACGATGAACATCATGTATTGTGACATATTGGGCAAAAACCTCAGTCAGAGCATTAAAGATGGGTCGTGGCTGGGTCTTCCAACATGACAATGACCCAAACACACACAAGGAGAACAAGGAGTGGCTCCATAGGAAGCATATCAAGTTTCTGGAGTGGCCTTACCAGTCTCCTAAATACAATTGAAAATCTTTGGAGGGAGCTGAAACTCTGTGTTGCTCAGCGACAGCCCCGATACCTGACAGATCTAGAAAAAATCTGTATGGAGAAGTGGGCCAAAATCCCTCCTGCAGTGTGTAAAAACCTGGTGAAGAACTACAGGAACCGTTTAACCTCTGTATTTGTTAACAAAGGCTTCTGTACCAAATATTAAAAATGTTTGACTCAAGTGATCAAATACTTATTTTACACAGTAATTCCTAAATAATTTGTTAAAAAATTTTAAATAGCTCACAGACAGGAAGTACACAGAAGACGGAGACAGCGACCGTGGCCGCGTCTATTCCTCTCACAAATCAATCGTTTTGCATCAGAAGACTTGGAATATTAATATCTTTCAATTAAATGATGACGGTGGTTGTATCTGCCTGCTATTTCTTGTGTTTTATCGACAGATGGTAGGTTTAGGGGCAAGGGTTGGGTTACGTGCTCATAAATGTGTAAATAATATCATTTTAAATAAAAAATGAAAAATGAAAAATCACACCCCTACTGTATATATATGCAATAATACCAATGTTTTTACCCAATATATCTTTTAATTATGACGATAAAATAAAAATATACATATATTGCGCCGGCATATTGACGCTAAGTGTTTCCTATTTAAAACAACGTTTTGACCAAGCGTCAAAATGTGACGAGTTGGAGTGAGACTGTGTTGATTTAAGCCTTCCAGGAGCAGGGTTGGTTATCCTTGTGTGCCTACATACAAAAACACAGCGAAGTGCCAATCCATAACATAACTTGGAAAAGGGGTATCCTTTGTTGTGTTTACATTAAATAGACTACAATAGACAATAAATGAAGCAAAAACATATAAAACAGTATGTGAGTTGCAGAGGTGTCAAGTAACAAAGTACAAATACTTCGTTACCTTACTTAAGTAGAAATTTGGGTATCTATACTTTACTGGAGTAATTATATTCCAGACGACTTTTTACTTCTAGCAGCGTGGCAGGCTCTAGCAGTGGCTGGGGCAGCGTGGCTGGCTGTGGCAGCAACGGCGGCAGCATGACTGGCTCGGGCGGTGGCGGCGGCAGCATGACTGGCTCTGGCGGCAAACGCCATACTCTCTGTGATGTGTCGTTCTGTAACGAGTGCTCGCTGTGACGAGCGCTCACTCTGAGCTCGCGCTCTCGCTTCCTCTCACCAGGACTCGGGCACGG